>JAIPRL010001550.1:45649-79244 GCA_025469235.1 Pemphigus obesinymphae | reverse complement strand
ATGGCGAGTGATATGAGGAAGGTGGGAGTAAGTGAAGAAGATGTGGGAGATAGAGTTAAGTGGAAGTGTAGGACCAGGGTGGCCGACCCCAAATAGTTGGGAGAGAAGGCGAAGGAGAAGAAGAAGATGAATCAACTTTATCAGCCACTTTGGTATAACTAAAACCTTAAAGTTAAGCTTAAGAAAATATATTATTGGCCTACATTTTTATAAGATACACATATATTTATCCAAAATTACCACTAATATCAACTTTAAAAAAATACAATATGCAATAAACGTGATTTATTAAAACCCTCTCTATTAATATCAATGAAGCCAGTATCTAGGCTTTGTTTTGATCATCTAGGACTACTACCTATTTCTAAAGAGAAAAGATACGTAATTGTAGCAACTTGCAAAGGTTAGGCGTAATTATAGTAGACGAGGAAACAATAGATTTTCTTTTAGATATTATAACTTTTGGAACACCTTATTTTAAAAATAAGAAAGTAGAACGAATTTGTGAGAAACTAAGAATTACTCATATATCTTATACTCCATATCCTCCACAAAGTAATGGGATGAACGAATATAAGAACAAAATTATTTATTACAGCCCAACACACTATGTCAATAATAACCAAAATATTTGGGCGTTATATTATAGAATGGTAGTTTTTAATTATAATACGCAGTCATATTCTTGATTAGAAAACTCACCATACTACTTAATGTTTAAAATAAAAGCTATTCAACTAATTAATAATAATATTTTAACTACTGATTTAAATTTTGACCTAATGAAATCAATTAAAAAGACTACAAAATATTAGGGCAAAATTTCAAATATAATAGATAAAGAACAAGAAAAACAAAAAGAGTATTACGATATAATTTGCACAAATTAGTTAGTTATTATCCGAAACACATTGTTTAGTAAAAATTAATTTTCAAAATCCAAATAATACAAAGGAACTTTCACACAAATTTAGAGGCTTTTTCAAAATTGTGGAATAATCATTAGATATTAAATATAAAGTAGCTTTAACTTTAAAATGAAAAGAAGTTATAGATACTGTTCATGTACAAATAATAAAATCCTATTTTTAAAAATAAAATAAATAATTCAAAATGCTTAAAATATAACTAAAAAAATTTATAATTTAGGTAAATTAATATTAAATTAATAATAAAAATAAAACTAAAATAAAAATAAAAAATTAGGTAGGTACCTTATACATATACATATACATTTTTTTTTTTTTTTTTGGTATACACATTAATACATAATAAGGGTCAATTATAACATTAGTATACCTATATACACAAAAATATAAAATTCCAATAAAATACGAACATGGTGAAACGTAGTATTTTCAAAAATCCCACACAGCCTACATAAACTGACAGAACACTTCATGTTCGAATTTTATTTTAAAATGTTTACCATCAATGGCACCAATGTAATTAGGAATGTTCCGTAATTCTAAGTATCGATCAGCAACTTTTTCCCATTTCTCCTTTTTAGGTTTTGGCATATATGTTCCTTGCAAACAATCCCAAATTACTTTAGAAGTTTCTGCAATGATTTTTCGTATGGTTGATTCACTTCTTAAAAAGGACAATGAATGTGCTTTAATATTACTACCCATTGCAAGATATCTAAAAAAAATGTGTATATATATATATATATAGGTACATACATATATACATATACATATACATATATATATATATATATAGGTATACATATATATATATATATGTACCTATGTTACTTATATGTATAAGCTTACAAAAGAAAGAACAACACATCTGTATAAAATATTGGAATTTTTATAGGGAAAGGAAAGTCATTTAATTGTATACAGATTTTATATATTAATCATGTTAAACATTTCTAGTGGTTAATTGTAAAGAAAAGTGGCGAAGTGTGCATAGAAGATATCTACGACAGTTGAAGAAAGTACCTTTAAACGGATCTGCAGCCAAGTCAATGAAAGTCTACTGTCTGACAGAGTATTTGGGTTTTCTAGAACCATTTACGAAATTAAGAAGCCATACAAGAAATGTTTTGACTAAAAACTCTGAAGATGAGTTAGTAAATTAAGAATTAGAATTAGATGTTGAAGAAGAAATAAATATACCTACGTCCCAAGAAACATCCACTATTAAATCAAAATTAGGTACAAAATTAAAAACTAAAAAAAATAAATTTATCTTCACAAGAACGAACTAAATATCGTAGCTGTAGAATATTTTAGTAATAAAAGGAAATTAATTCAGGACTCGAAAGAATCATCAGATCCAGATATGGACTTTTACAAAAGTATTTTGCCAGATGTGAAAATGTTAAGTCCTCCTTCAAAAAGAAAATTAAAAATTGATATTATGCAATTAGTAGATGACTCTTTAAAAAAAAATTATAATTCCAGAAAGAAACATAGGTACACTTACAACCGATGCATTATACATCAAATGTTGATGACTCACTAAAATATCAGATGCCTAACCTACAACGTCCAGTACATACTCCATATTGGTCACCAACACAGGATATTGATGGTATTAATTAAAAAGTTGTAATAAATACTAATTTTCAAAAAAACAATCGTTCATAAGGTAAAATTTTTCTTAAATAATTTGTTATGTTTAATAACAAACTATAATGTTATAATGTAAGTACCTGTTATAATGTATAGGTAGCTGTCTATTTGTAATTGATTAAAATATACTATGTTTTAAAAACAATTTGAATAGGTACATAAGGTTAATGATTTTCTATCTATAATTTATTATAATGAGGTTTACATATAATATATTAATAATGGTAATATTTACAGTCCCCGCGGGGGACTCTTAGAAGTTACGGGTATAACGAACCCGCGGTTACCCGAGTCGGTTGGGTTCTCCATTAATGGGGGTTATCGTAGGGTTAACCACCCTACATGTAAAAATAACTGGTTACCAATCGACCTAATATGCCTCGGATGAAAGTGGAGCTCAATGATTTTTTAACTGAAACTTGGAACGTAGTAGGTACCTAATCTATTTGTTTTGAACGTTACGACTTACGAGACTTCATCTAATAGTTATATGTGTACACATTTTCAATAGACAATATTGTCATGATGGTAAGTAAGTACTTTTTAAAGGTCAATTTTCGATTTTTCAATAAAGGCGTAAGGAAAAACTATAGATAAATGAAATGTGTACCTACTCCTAACAACCACTCATCTAATAGTATGATTTCGGAACACATTGTATCTATTTCACCGAGCTGTATTCAAAATCATTTTGTGGAAAGAAATTATTTATCAGAGCCAGCGTTAAAAAATATTTGTAGCCGAAGGGGAGTTAGAGTAATGATTTATCGACTTCTTTTCTCCAAAAATTTATTAAATAAGGGAAAAAAATTAAATTATTTTTTATTAATTTTCCGACTAAATTTATTGCTTTAAAACATGGATAATTGGTAAACATACAATTTCATACATTTTTTCACTGATCGTACCTGATTGGCCTTAACTTTATATGCTTTATTACCGACTGGACTGCATTTGACCAACTTCTTATAAATGTAATAAAACAGAGACAAGGGTACGCTATTTGTTATGAATTTTACGAAACTTCATCAAGTAGTTATATATATATATATATATATATAGACAATTTTGTTATGATGATGCTAAAATAGATATGCATTTTGTGTTGCCTATCCATAACGAGGATTCTCAATTACATGGAGTGTTTACAATAAATGATTAATTATATGATTTTAAATGATATAATTTCTAGTTAAATATTTAGAATAATGTACTTTTTGTTCTGATCGAGTTTCCCTTGTTTGTCAGTCCTGAGCTAAATCTGGCTTGGTTGTGTTCAGTGGCGTAATTCGGAATGTTTTATGGGGGAGGGGGGATATCAAATAATACTTCATAATTTATCTACCTTCGTGATCGCTACAAAACAATAAATAATATATTATTAATTAAAAAATCAATTATATTGATAACTTACTAATGAAGTTTTAAAATTGTTATCATTTTATTTTTAGGTCGTAATAAAACAACAAAATATAAATACCTACATAAATAGAGAATTTGAGGGGGGGATTTATCCCCCATATAACCCCCCTAATTACGCTCCTAGTTTGTTTGTGGTTATGTCTAAATGCTATGTTCTCTATGTAAGCGGGTCTGAGTCGATCAATTGATATTGTTTTAGTAGTACCGTTGATTTGAAGATCGAACGTCTTGGGTGTTCTTTTTAATACTTTAAAAGGTACTTCGTATGTATATGTTAGCTTTGGTCTTAAAGTTTCTTTGGTATACATGGGTACACGTTTCTAAGTCTTTTGGTATGTAAGTGCGTTTTAATGATGATGTATGGTGGTATACTATCGGAGCTAATTTGAAAATTTGTAATTGAAGTTGTTTTATAAAATGTTCGAGAACCTTCGTGCGTATATGTATTTTGTGTTGCTTATCCGTCACGAGGATTCTCGATTAATTCATAATCACTACATACCTTTTAAACAAATGTCGTGATTACACAACAATAAAAATAAGTACGGATTTAATACTATTTTTAGATTCATTTTAAAATGTACTTGAATATTATTTAATTGTTAAATTTTCATTATACATAAAACTTCTTACAAATTGCCTATACATGACCCCTTAAAAATGGACGGTATACAGTCATCAACCATATTATATATTATTTATTTTTGTGTCTATTCCTGTTTACTTTACTATATTATTATTGTAGATATGACATTAAACATTTGGTCTTACTTATTATTTTTAAACAGATATCCACAGTCTTACAAACTACAGTGGTAGATTTCTGTGTGTGTATACAGGCCACTGTGTGTAACCATAGGATACAAGTTCCTGAAGAATTACGGACAAATTAACATCCAGTGTTTGTGATTCAAAAAAAGAACAATATATTAGGTATATAGATATTATTATTTAATTGTTAAACTAATATTATATTGTTTAATCATGTTCAAAATATATATGTGATACAACAAAAATCAAAATATTTTTTATAGTAAGTATATAAATTACAAAATAAAATGAAAATTCCAATATATTATATCAGATCGTTTTCAACAAACGCTTAATAATATATTATTCTCTTTTGATACATATTAATATAATATGTAATAACGCGTAATTGAGAAAATGCGATACTTTTGACTAGACGTCTCTTATATTTAATATAAATTTGTATAATATATGTCGAAATCGTTTTGTATAATGAATATAATATATTAGGTATTATTACCAAAATATAAAACGTAAAAGTAATATAAGAAATAAAATACAAAACATTCACAATATACATATAATATTATTACAATTTTAAATATTCGAAATTTCCAAACAACGTTATTTAATAGAAATAGATATATGTTATATTTTCTATTTCCATACATATTATAATATTATTATACCTCTTTGTTAGTAATTTTCAGTCTTGGTGTGATGAACACGTGAAATTGTACCTATTCCGTTGATTTTGTCCGGATATATTATGCTAATATAATATAATATTATTATTACTATTCATTTTAAATGTAAACAAAAACATAATCAAATAATATATTAAACATCAAAACAAAACTTAGGTATTTTATACAAACATGAAACAAAAAATGAAGAAAACACGATTCGTTTATAATAATATTATTTACAATATTTTATAGTCAATAATCAATATTATGTACATTGTACAGTTTATAATAATAATAATAATAGTTAAAAATCTATATTATATGCAGAGAGTAATGAGACACATATTATGATCATGGAAAATACTGATACGGCTCTCGAAAAGGATTCAATATTTTTCATGTTATATACCTATATATTATATAATATTCCTATAGTCATTTTGCGTTTCCGCAGAAATATATTTACATAAATAGAAGTATAAGGACATTACTAATATATCTACATAAATAGGATAGTTAAACGGGTATATTACATAGATAGGTAGGTACCTTCATTCTGGTCCGACGAAGACCGTCAAATTTTTATAAAAAATTTTTCTCATAATATAAACCAATATTTTTTTTACAAAAAATATCTGGTTATTATGTAGCCTATGGGTACATTTCAAATCTTGTCGATATACAGGTATTATATAACACACAAGTCGACCGAATTTATCATTATTCAGTGATCGCATCTTTTCACATAGTGAAATTAACCAAATCGTTTTCGTCAAACGACTCTTGACTGGTGGGTGGGGTGTCCAACTGTGGAAGCCCGAAGTCCACGTACTCCTGGTTAGCCGTAACCGATAATATCTGATCGAGACTTTCCACCAACTCGTCGAACATTGGTCTCTCGTTCGGATGATAACTCCAACAATCCCTCATTATCATATATCTGTATACATGATTATCGATTAGTTATAATAATTTATAAAATAGATACTATATATAATATATTTTACTTATACTATTAGTTAGACGTAGGCAAGTCCGGATTAAGGGGGGCAGAATGGGCCGTAACCACCGGGCCTCAATATTTTAGAAGCCTCAATTTTTAATTTTTATATGTATATTGTATACATTCATATATATATTGTTTTTTTTATTGTAATAGAATAAAATACAATAAATTGAAATTAGGAATTTTAAAATTATAATCATATTAAATTAAATTACCTATATTTTAAACTTTAAAGTATAACTAAAAATTTATAATTCTAAAAGTGCTTATTTCGTCGTTTATTAATACTTGTATCTAATATACTAATGAATTCGATATAATAGCTTATTTTTACATTTTTCGTAATAAGTAATCAGATTCGATGATGGTTGACGACCGAACAATTTTCGTATACAAATTAAACGGCTGTGGTTATATTATGTACACTTGCACACCTTAAGGTAGGGCCGGATTGGCTAAGAGAGCTACTGAAAAAATCACGGTGGGCCACGTGATATTTGGGCAGATTAAGTAGTTTGACAAAAAATATAAAAACCTACAGTAAAATTAGGAAGGTTCTTAATAGCCGGTACAATACAGATCAATAAAATATTTAAGAAGGCCAAAAACAATTTTTAAGCCGGTAAAAAAAACCCTAAAACTCGGTCGGTTGGTAGCTTCTTTATCCGGCGCTGCCTAAAGGAGGCCCTCACTTTCAACAACTTAACGTGGACACACACAATTGTGTACCTATTTTCTGTAAATTCAATGGCAATGTTACCATAATGCAATTGATCAGAATATAAGCGATCAAAATTCGTATAAAATTATACCACGTCTAACAGATGACGAACTTTTATTCGGGAAAATTATTTTGTGTTCGAAGGAATTCTCAGACGAAATGTTCAAAATCTTCACCTAATGAAAAAACCAACATAAAAATGCTCTGAATCGTTCAGTTTAATTTTGAGGTGTACGGACACAATCAAACTAAATTTCCAATGGTATCTTGCAAACCAGGCGTTTTTTACGCAAGTGTTAATTATAATATTATCATTTGTACTATCAGAATTAGATCATGTACCTATCGGAAAAGGAGCATATAAGTACGTTCTTATAATTTTTGGAGGATAATTATTTTTTTTAAATACACCAAGCCGATAAAATTCACCTAATATATAAACGAGGCTCATTTTCAAAATTTCAAACTCAAAATATATATACCTACCTAATGTTATTTACAAGTTTTTTTATGTACCTACCTATAAAAGGAGCCTCATTGAAAATGTTGACCTCCAGGCTACAAAATGTCATGATCCGAGCCTGTATGTAGGTAACATGCTTATTTATTATTATAATAATTTTGTGAAGTTTGTTGCCCAAATAATTCGTGTATTCGTAAAAAATATATTATGAGGAAAAAGGAAAAAATTAGCAGTAAGAGTACAGGTTTATTGGCGAATATAATATGGAAAGAGTAGATGAAGGTTTAAAAAGACACTATTGGAGGTATATTAGAATAATATGAATAGGCGGCTAGTTTAAATGAAGATATAGAAGGAGGATGGAAACTGAGGACTCCAAATAGTGAGAGGAGTGAAAGAGAAGTTTAGACATTTCGTGAAACACGTATTGTATTTTGCAAAACATTTTTTACATTTCTTACGTTCAATGCATTTTTGTTTTACCATATATTTTTATTAATCAAATTACTTTTTTTATATTGCATTTTATCAAGTCAAAAATTCATTTTTTGAAAGACCTGTATTTGTGATTATTAGGTTATAAATGTATATTTTTTTATGGTACTTACTAACATACAAGCCCTACTAATAGTACATATATTGTAATATGTAAAAAACACTTACATTTCTAACGAACAGCAAGACGGTTTCTCCATACGATGTCCACTCTGCAGTAGATTGAACAACTGTTCCATGTTGGGTACGGAGGGATATGGCGTACCGCCTAACGTCATGATTTCCCACAACAACACGCCATAAGACCACCTATAATTTATATCAATCATAGAAAAAAAATATGTATAATGAGTACTCTGGAATAGAATAAGAGTGAGCAATTTGAACGTACAACATAGAAAGGAGGTATATAATAAAAATAAAAGTAAACACCCATATTGGCACTAGAGTTATGTAAAAAATAATTTAAAATCGTACAAAAAAAAAAGTTATAGGGCAATTAAGATAGCATTTTATATTATTAATTACACGCATTTCGTTCTAATTATTATTACTTTATTTAATGTGAAATATGCATTCTACATTTCACAAAGCTTGTACGAATTCGGGTAGTAACATAAATTTATAACCAGTGGCGTCATTTGGGGGGGACAGGATGGGGCATTTGCCCCACCCTAAGATTTATGTGGGGCCGACTAATTTTTGTGGGCCCAATTGATTTTTAAAGTCTATCGGAAATTTTAAGGGGGACCGGCAAGGGTATACCTACATCGCAAAGAATGCGAAGTCTTTTTTTTTTTTGCTTATTTACGTTTTTAAATATTTATTATTTGTAAAGGGGCCGGTCAAAATTTTGCCCCCACCTAGTAAAACCTGAAATGACACCACTGCCGTCAAGGTCTATATGGTCTGTCAGACATAATATGTATATGGTCTGGTTTTATATATTATCAAACGTACTTGTGTGAAAATTCTTAAATCATTATATTCCTAAATATTAAATATATTTTTAAAAAAAATAATTGTTTTATTGATGGTTTTAATTAAAAACTCACAAATAATGTATACAAAATATTATCTGCCTGCATCGGGGTAAATTTGATTTATAATGACTGCATATTCTTTATATACATTAAATCACTTACTATTAATTAAAAAAATTATGGGTTCTATAAAAAATAGTCTTATACGCGTATAAAACTACAATTAAAATATTTGACTGCAAGTCATGAATTATAACATAAGTAAACAAGATGTCATAAATAATAATGTATTTCTCCAATGTCTATTTCGATTATACGTTATTATACAATGCGACATTATAGATTTTGACATTGACTTGAAGCAATAATTTGATCTCTAAAATTATATTATATTTTAGACACCTACGATATTTTAGGAAACAGATATAAATATATAATTAAAAGTATAGGACAATATTATAATTATGTACTTATACTATTATTCAATTTTGTCCAAAAAATCATGTTATTTATCGTTTTTACTACTTTCAATATGAAGAAATTCTGAGTACCTATGTAAAATAATTTTTAACAAAATACGGTTTACATAATAACAGTAAATGGTAATATCTAACTATACCTCCTAATTAATGTTATAATTGAAAATAAAAATCATGGATGGTCAAAATTAAATTATATTAATTAATGAATAATAATAATAATAATAATAACCGTAATAAATCATATATTTCTATTGTACACGTTATAATGTTGAGTTAATTTACATTCTTTTCCCATATCACCTTCAGACACCAACAATTATTTAAGTTTGAAAAACAATTAGCGGTGATATATATCATTAATAATAGGTATTTATTAGGGTTGTCCATATTATAAGGCCATGATAATATTCCAATACAAAATCCTTTAGGCTTTAGACAATTTATAATTGAAAACTTAGGGTTCAGAACTTGTATGTTTTACCTCAACTAGTCCATTGCAAATCATTATAAACCCAAAATCACAAAAATATGTATTTTTAACCGAGTGTAAGTATTTCAACAACTATATGTTGTCATGTTGTCATCTTCAGCGCCAAACTTATTTAGTTTTTGGTTCACGTTGAAGACGACAATATAGTTATTGAAATATATATACGCAGTTTAAAGTCTATTAATTTTGTGATTTTGGGTTTAAAATGATTTATAGTGTAACAGCCACAAGTAGTGAAGTGTATTTTAATATTGTCGATTGTGTCTACGTGCGTCGGTATATTGTATGCTATATGTGTATTATATTCAATGTTGGCAAGTTTTTTTAAACTCAGTTAAATCAATAAAAAAAAAAAAAAAAATAGAATAAGTTTAGGTATAGTTAGGTAATAATTAATTTTTTTTAATGACTCAGTCAAGTTAAAAGTTATATTAATGAACAAAATTAACTTATTAACTTAAGCTTAATTCATTTTTTTAGGATTATCTTTTATTTTTTTTTTAGATATTACAATTTTTATATAAATAATTATTATTAAAATAAAGTTATCACTGTTCACAATGTTTCCTGTCGTCTGTCCGTATGAATGATGATGGGTGTACATTTTTTACTCGGGGGCTCATAAATACAAATCGGTACGTAAATGATAAATTAATAATAGATTATAATGATTATATACATGTACATATGTACACACATAAACAGATACCAAATTACATTTTTACTTGAAAAAAAAAAATAAATTTTCTTTTAGACCATGATTATAATAATTCTACGATATAATATTAAAAGAGATGGACGCTTTTTTTGCTTATACATTTTTAAAGAAGTATTTTGTAAGAGTATATATTTGTCTATGGAAAAAAATTTGATGACTTTTTTATTCATATTTACGTTTTTAAGAAAATTCAAAAAGGTTCTGGAAAGAAATGTATACGATAGGGCGTGTACGCAAATTCTAGGAATAGTTCATGGTTTATTTTTATTTTATCTTAGGAGCGGCAAAATTTTATTTTGTCTAGTGCACTATTTTTACTTGAGCCGGCCCTGACTACAGGTGACAGGTCAACTAGATCCCCGGAAATTTAGATCATCACGGGCCAACTAGATCTCCCAGGTCACTTGGATACCTATATGTAGTCATTTAGATCTCTGCAGTAGATCTCCATTTTCCTTCGATGAGTGTAAATAATGTCATTATAGAAATGCGTATTATGATTATGGCCTTGGAGGGGGTGTACCTATATATTTTTTCCGTATGAAGTATTGTCGCTCCTGAAATAATTTCTGGTTAGAACGGTTCTACCTTCTACGGTACCTATGTAGGCATATAATACCTATAAAACGTATATAGGTAATATATTAAAATATTAAGTATAATATAATTCATGGACTATTATTATACGCGTATAAAATAGTTCATACCCATTGTAAAATAAAATATAATACGCATTGAATAATCATTATTGTCAATTAGATCTTTTTCGTTAGGTCAACTAGATCCCTGTATCAAGTAAATCTTTTTTTGTTGGGTAAACATTAACAACCTAACCAACAAAATATTTGGGGATCTAGATGGTCGAATATCTAGTTGACCGTTTACCCTGACTACACAGTATACACAGTACCGCATATAGTAGGTACCTATTGCACAATAATTATTAGACATTGTTATTTATATTTAAATATCAGCAATAACAAAAAATAATCGTGATTAAGTAATGGTTTTAAGTGCCATCATGGTATTAAAATTAACTTGACTGAGTCTCAGTTCAAAGTGATATGTTATTTATTAAGTTAATATCACTAATACAAACTAAAACAAAACAAAATTAAATTAAATATCATATTAAGTTAATGAATGAAAATTAAATGTAAAAGGTTAAGTTAAATAGTTAGGTATAACATTAACTTAACTCTACCTTATTAACTCGTTAATGCCCAGCATTGATTATATTATGATATAAATGTAATATTAAATTTTGTAAAATACATTTCAGACACATAAATATTTTATTTTCAATAATTATTTGGTAATTTATGCGTTTACAAATCGTACCGTAAAGATTATTTCACTTCGTTTAAAGTGTTTATAAAAATATATTTGAGAACTCCTTTTTATATTTTTTTTTAAAAAATAGACAATTATAATATATTATCATTTGAAAATAAATGGCCACAGCTTGTAATTTGTTACACTTGTGATTTGGTTCATATTAATTCCTTAGAGATCATACTGACTGTAGTCTTGTAAATAATTGGTACATATCTACCCACTTTTTAAATGTATTCCGGATATACGTAAACTTATTAGAATAAATGAAGAAAAAAGTATTTAAAACATGTATTCAAAAAATGATCCAAAAAAATATTTAGAATATGTTTTTGAATATTAAACGTAAAAAATATTCTAAAATGATTCTTATACTTTTTATTTTAAATATTGTCTAAGGATTGGAATCGAATCTCAAGTAAAATAAAATAAAAATATCATAATGATAATTTTATTTAAAAAATAATAACCTAAAAGTTCCATATATGATGTGAAAATTATATTCAAATTCATTTTGATATATATGTATAATATATATTTATTAAATATACATTTTTTTTTGTTTTGCTTTTATGTATTTCATAGTTTTTATTTCAAATGTGTATTTAGAATAGGTATTCAAATATATATTAAAATTGAAGAATAATATAATTCGAATATATTAAAATTAATTTAAATAGCTATATTCGAATACTTTACAAGACCGAGAGATGAAAAGAGAATGTTTTATTTTATTTTTACATAAATCATTTTGTGCGCATACATATAGTTTTATTATTTTATTTTTTCGCCATTCAATGTTAATTGAAATTACCGGTGCATGGCGATACATTGCACTGTGTGTCTTGAGGTAATCAACCGATGTTACCGAAAAATATGTTAAATTTAAAATCAGGGATATTGCCACACAGATATAAATTCATATCTAAATTGCATAAACGATTTTATTATTACATTAATAACTTGGTATATTATTATTAGGATAAAGAATTTGTAGCATTTGCATAGTTGTTTTACACAGCCACAAAAATAGCCGAGTACGTAATACGTTTTATATTTGAACGAAGCAAGATATGTGATTAAATTTTGCATATAAATGCATATTTTGGAGTTTTTTTTCTCTTTTAGGGCATATTTATAATTTTCAAATCTTTTATTACATATTTCATGAATTTGAAAAATTGTGAAAAAAAAAAATAAGAATTGTATAAATATTTGATCTAACTATCAAAATTACACCGACACACGCATATACGTTTTTCTGTGAAAACACGTACAGCAGAGCCAGATAGAGCATATTAAATAATAAATATAACAGTAGGTATAAATGGCATAATGCATTATACTCTATAGTATTGCACAAAATATCTGATATATCAAAAACTCTCGTTATTAATGATCAAATAACAAACATTTTTGAAAATTATTTTAAAATTCATATTTTGAACTCATATTTTTGGGTTTTAAGTGCATATACTAGGTATGCTTATTTTACTATTATTTCTAAAAAAAATATTAAAAAACCCGTGTTTATAATAAAAATTACGACTGTGCAAGGCTATTGATATATTAAATTGTTATAGTTGAACTTAAATTAGTCGGAACAGAACGATATGTATTATAAATCATAAAACTTTTTCATTTATATATCGAGTTACTAAGTACCTATATTAAAATATATTAAGTTTGACAACTATATAATATACAATCGAGGTCTTAATATAAAGAGAAAAAATTCCTTCTTGATATGTTTTTATATTTATATACTATACTTATACCTACATAATTTAAAAGGAAAAAAACTACCTAGAGTATTTTATATGTTTAAAATAATATGTTCGTTTGATTTTAATTAATGATACGTCAATTCTATATAATATATAGGTAAACTAAATAAATGTACATGTACTTATTATTATGTTATATAATTATTAAATTTTTTAATAAATCTATAGACACATCTTAATAACAAAATGAATAATAATATTAATTAACTCAACGAAATATTTGTATTTAGGGAGTTTAGGAATGATTGTTATTCATAAGACTTATATAACAATTTAAATTATTCTGTTTTCCGTTGTAATCGCTGCAGTGTTTCAGTGTTATCATTAATATAAGAGGTGGAGGTGTTGTAATAGCGGTCAAAAATCATTTCAATTCCAGTCAAATTATCATCCACAACAACAACATCGAGCAGTTATTTGTGAAATTAATCATTGGGTCTATTATACTTTTAATTGGTGTTGTTTCTATTCCGCCTAATTCAGATGTTAATGTTTATAATAATCACACCAATATAGTCAATAGTTTATTATGTCAATATACTAAAGCTAAAATTATTCTATTAGGTGATTACAATTTATCGGCTATTAAATGGTCTCTATTTAATGAACCAACTATTTCTCAATATGGTAAAATTGAATCAAAAGCAATAGAAAATTTTTCCTTTCTCAATTGAAAATAGTTAAATTTTATAAAAATTTGAAAAAATTATATTTTATCAAACTCCTCGGATATTGATGTTACATGTGAAATATCAACGTTGGTTCCAATCGATTATCTTTATCACCCAGTTTTGCTAATTAATTTTCCTATATTTGAAGCTACTAAACCATTAGACTTTAATTTTAATGTTTATGATTATATTAATTGTGATTATAATATTATAAGGTCATCATTACCTAATATTAATTGGGATTTCGTTTTTAATGTAGAATTAAATATTAATGATGTAATTAATAATTTTTACTATATTATGTTTAACATTATTGATAGCTTTTGTAAAAAAAAAAAACATATTTTACACATAAATATCCTTTATGGTATAGCTCTATATTGAGGGACTTAATTTATAAAAAAAAAAATTGCTCATGTGCTTTTCAAGCAAACTCCTAGCTACGTCTATAAATTATAATACCTTTTCTAAATTACGTGCAAAATGAAAATCGAGATCTAAACTTGACTGTAATAATTATATTTTAAAAACTCAACACTCTTTAATTACTAATCCAAAATTATTTTGGAAATTCTTAAATTAAAAAAAAAATATGTACATCTATTCCAAATACTATGTCTCATAATAATTGTTTATTAACAGGTGGTAAAGATATTGTTGAAGGTTTTGCTATTTATTTTTCCAATGTCTATAATAATAATTTAATTACCCCAACTCTATCATATCCTGTTCCGTCTCCATCCCCAACTAATTCAGCTGAAGTTAATTCTACACTCATGCCTGATTAGTATTGCTGATGTTCTTAACGAAAGATTCAACTAACAAAACTATTCCAGGTTCTGATATGATATCTAGCCTTTTCCTCACTAATTGCAAATTTGTTTTAGCCTCTCCTTTAATGTATTTGTTTAATTTATCACTTTTTACAGGTTGTTTTCCTTCTGATTGGAAAATCAGCTTTGCAACATCTATCAAAAAAGGTAATGATATATATCTGACATTATGAATTATTGACCTATATCACAGATCTCTATAATACCTAAGATATTTGAATCAATTGTTATAAACAAATTTATGCTATACTTTCCTCAATAGTTAATTATGATCAACGCGGATTTTTAAGGGGTAAATCTATAACTACTAACTTATTAATATTTCAGAAATTTATATTGGACGCTTTTGCTTCGGGTAATAAAGTAGATGTAATCTATACTGATTTTTCAAAGGTCTTCGATAAAATTCAAAATTTTTTTAATATAAATATTTCGATAAAAATCATACTTTAAAAAACTTTATTCTATTGGTATCCATGGTCCCTTTTTATCTAGGTTGACTTCTCATATCAGTAATAGAAAGAAAATAGTCAAAATAAAAAATTTTGCCTCAAATCCGTTTGATGTTCTATCAGGAGTTCCACAAGGTTCATATCTAGCTCCCTTGTTATTCATTTATTTAAATCATTAATAAACAGATATTAATAATTAAAATTTTCTATACTCTCGTAAACTTCTATTCTTCTATCCTCCTCTGATTCTGTTCTCTTGCAAGATGACTTAAATACTCTAACAATCTGGTGTAAACAAAATAATTTATTGTTAAATATTGATAGATGTAAAGTTATGTCTTTTTCTAGGTCCCGTGCTTCAGTATTCCACAATTATTTTATAAATGATATTTTACATTATCGGGTATTTCAAAATATTGATTTAGATATTATGTTTGATATTAATTTAATTTTTATTAGGCATTATTTAAATATATCAAAAAAATCATCATCCATTCATGGATTTATTACTATAGGACATGTAAGGATTTTTCAAATCCTATTACATTAAAAACTATCGTTATTATTCTTTAGTTCGCTCCATTCTTGAATATAATTCTATTATCTGGTCGTCGCCTTCAGCCAATATTCATATACAAGCAATACGAAGCATTACAAAATCGCTTCCTTCGTTTTATATCCTACAAATGTAATATTCCACGGCAACCGCATTCTCTTTATAATCCGTAATTAGGCACACTAAATATGAGTAGCCTTGTTATCTGTAGAAACATACTTGAATTTAAATTTTTATTTAGATTAGTAAATGGTTACATTGACAGAATTACTAAGTTTTATAAATTTTTGTGTCCGCCTCAAAGATTAACTAGGTCTAATTATACTTTTCACAATCATTTGCACAGATATAACAATATCATAAATGCACCTTTAAATAGATCCACTAATTTAGTTAATGATATCCAAATTGATTTTTTTTTTTATTTTAACTCTATTGAGTGTTTCAATAATTATATAACTAGATATTATCAGTAATTGCATTTATGTTTCTTTATACTCATTAATTATTATATTTTATTATTTTCTAATATTATATTATCTATTATATTATAACATTTTTATTATGTTTTTATTATTAGTATATACCAATATATTATATTATAGGTATGGTAGGTAAAAGAGTAAAAGACTAACATTAGGTTTGGGTTTATTTCCCTAAATTTCCCACTTTGGTACGCTATAGTGACGTAATCTATTGATGAGTGAATCAGTACGGGTATTTCTAAGATTAATAAGTTTGGTTATATTATTATTATAATTATTCATTTGTACGTAGTGGTAGTATAGATTTGTTTTAATTAACAATAACATTACTAAACATTTTTAAATTATTTTAGACATTAAAATAACATTAAACTTCAATTTTCCTATAATACGCATAATTTTTAATTTGATGTTAAATTAGATACTAATTTCTAGTAAATTATGATATACCTAGATATTAATTGTAATATATATTATACAAATCCTTTGCTGTGATTGGTCGGTATTGGTATACTACAATATTTTGCTGTACTTACCACGTTGATAACATATTTTCATGAAATTGGATCTAGCTCAACAATTTACGTGTAAACGGTCTACTTTTTTGATAACATGAATATACGATTGATAATTATATAAATAATAATATTATAGTTAATTAAAATAAAAATTCTATTTGAAAATTTTCATTGCCCTTTGAACATCAACAATATTAATCAAAATACAAATTTATAACTTGAAATTTAATTTTGTAACTAGACATAAAAAGTTAAAAATTTAAGTATATATTGGGAGTAAATTTATATTCATTACAATATTATCAATAAAAATAAAATACAATGATATCAAGAACCAAATATATCATAGAACTATACCGTTACCGAGGCTAACCAATGTGAAACATTTGAGGACTGTTCGAAATGAACGGGGACGATCATTTAATGCACGTACCCGCGAACGTGTATAGTAGAAACCCGTCTCTATACAACAATATTATATAATGAAATTTTAAAATAACAAAAGATGAATTTAAAAGATAGACATTGATAGTTGTCGTTGTGAAATTATGAGGAATGGATAAAAATGAAATTGAGATTTAAAAAAAAAAAGTAGAAAAATTAACTTATTATTTATTTTCTACTAAAATATAATGCTATATTACCTATTATATTTATTATATGCATATTAAATGCGAACCAAATAAATTATAAAATAAAAATGTACTTGTTCATATTATAGTCGAATAATAATTGATCATTTCGGACCAGGGAATAGGGACGCAAATAGTATGCACCGTAGATAACTGCAGTTTTTAATTTTCGCAGGCGCGAGTGCGTTATTGATAAGAATTTGGGACGTAAGTAGTGTGTACTGATCCACGTATGTACGATAATTTATATATATACCTATAGAACAAATAAAAGTTTAGTAAAAAAAAAAAAAAGTGTAGAACAAGTACGATAACTGGTAGGTTTATAGACTTCAATCATCATCATCATCATCTTTCAATTCTATACACGGTCTCTCCTAATTTTATTATAATGGTCATGACTATAACCATAGGTCATTATTAATATCTGTGTTATCGAATACGTCGAAAAATATATCAATGTACCTATTGAAATTATTCACCATCTTGCGTTGTTGGTATTCATTTGCGGAAATAACTTTTATACTAATCATTAGCCTAAAAAATTTTTATTAATGCACTATACTATTTACAAGGTCAACATGTATCATTTACCGTTTTTCATAAATTTATCACGATTACCCAAATTATCTATGGTAGGTACACGCTCTCCTCTATTAATCCATCTAAATAACAATGTTATTATTAGGTGGAAAACGAAAATTCAAGGACTATTATCACTATGGCATAATTTAAGTAATTAAATATGATTCAGATCAACATATTAGGTATATAATAATTTTAAGTTTTAATATAAATAATTATGCATTCATAATATTATATTATGTAGGTATAATATACATATTATACATTATATATACTATATTAACAATAAATAGGTAAGTAATAATTCCATGGTATAAAATAAATACATTTAAAATATTTCCTTTTGATAATCTGTAGTGTAAATAGTGTAATGTTTATGTGAGTTTTTAACTAAAATATATGTATATTTATTATTCAATATTGTTTATTATCCGTTTAGAATATATGTAGGTATATAAAAATTACATTTTTATAAAAAAATTAATTAAAAAATCATTGTGAATATTATTATATATGTTAATATGTCTATATATATTATGTATATACTATATATATAGGTATGTGTATAGATTAATTTATAGCTAATTAAAATATTAAATAATTATATAGATTTTAATATTTCAAAATCACTTACGTACAGTGTACAGGACGATGCACACACCTTAAGAAGTGTACTAAAGTGGCGTAACGAACTCTGTAATGTTGATTTGTAAATATTTTGTTTAGATTCTTATATAAACTCGTAAAGTATTTAAGACAAGTACAAGCATTGCTTAAAATATAAAAAAAATTGGTCCCACTGGCATCCCACACAACTAATTACTACGATCACTAAATATTTATAAATAAAATCATGTCTATATAATATCTACATTAGCACAGCAATACATCAATCTAGGCATATACTAAAATGTTGTTACAATTTTAAGATTAATAGGTGAAATCTGTATTTATAAACTATTATTAATTATATTACATATTTTATTAACGGTTTTACATCCTCTTATTTCCCAAACTCAACATGCCAGGTTTGCACCTTCGCATATTAGGGGAATCGTCAAAGGCGGTTCTTGATAGCTATACAAGCATAGCTATCTACCAAATTGTTGGACGGATTTGATAATACATTATGGCCGGTTTGCACCAGAGACCAGCCAACATCGGCGAGAAAAATCTCATTCCCTAGGTATCTCATTTGCTACACCTGGGAGTCGAACCGAGGACCTAGAGCGCCAAAACACGCATTTCAACCACACGATCACCGTTACCCCTCCCCCATAATAAAAATATTTACATATTTAATAAAATAAATTGTAAATACTGCCTTATTTGCATTCTGTTAAAGTTAACAAAAATAATATTAACTGACTATATAGAGACCTTGGTATTAAATATCGTCTTTCGACATAAAATAGAGATTAAAACATACAAATAAGAATATTTTAATTTGAAAATGAGCTATTTCGTGAAAATCAATTTAATTTATTCGACTAATTCTTAATTTTGTACTGCACACTTTGTGCTTTACACTGATGTAATACACGATACGATACCAATATACGGTCATAATACCTACAAAATGATTACGAGAATATTGTTTATTTGGTTACTAAGGAGATAGATATTATTCATTTTTTTCATAATTTTTTTAGACTTTAAAATCCGTTTTTAAAAACTGGGAATATAGCACGTTCGCTGCAGAGTGGATTTTCTTAACTTGTTTTTCGTTTTATTTTATACTGGAATTAGTACCTATTTTCTTGTGTTATCATCATAATTAATTATAAATATACGTTGTAGGTAGATACTGTAGGTACCATATTGTTATGACTTGCGACTTATGTGTAATATATGTGTATAACGAAATAATCATTCATATACCTACCTATTTTTCGAAAATAATAATTATTTAAAAAACAAAAACTAAAATTTGGAGAAATAATTATTATGCGCAAACCCAATGTGGAAAAGAAAACTAGACGATATCTATGCTATAAAAAAATTGATTTTGAGTAAACGCAATTACAGCTATACAGAATAAGATAAATTAAATTATTTTTTTCATATGTACCTATTTTAAATTTAATAATATTTTCATTAGAATCTATAATTTTTTAGGAAATCATGTAGTTGTTCTAGCGTATGTTATAAATACAATGCGAGAAAAGTATATATAGGTTTGTAGAATACTATAGAATACATACGATACTAGAATACATACGGTACTAGAATATATACGATGGCCACAGGTTTTAGAAACTTGATAATTCCACATAAAATTAAATTAAATATAATATCAAATAATTAATGCTTAACGCAATGTAATTTTAAATTATTAATAATTATTTTTAAATTTAATTTTACCAAAAATTTTATCGCTATATATATTAAAATGTTTTATAAGCTTGCATACGTCTCCATTATCTACGCATAGGTACTGGGTCCACGACCGGCCCCTGTGAGAGTAGATTTTACATCACGCATTAATTTTAAATATATCAACATTCATTTCGTGGACTTTTATGTATGTTAATCAATATAATATTTATACATTTATCTTTATCGGAAAAATGTTAAGTATTAAGACGTAGTAAGTACTAAAGCACAGCTATCTGACAACGTCTATCAGCTGTTGATTAAACAGTACTTACCTCCTTTAAGTGTATATTATTCTGATTTTTGAATAAAAATTATCATCATTAATATATTTTTAAGAACCAGTAAATACCGGTTCCGGAACCCAAATGAAAGTTTTAAAAATTGGAATCGAAATCGAAACGGAAATATTTGTTTACCAAGGATCTAAAACGGAACCATATCTGATATTTTGCTAAGGTTCCAGTGCCTGCAGGACTCCAAGATATGAATTAAGTTTAATAATTTATTGACTATAAAGGCCAATGTTTTTATATAAGATTTAAGTTTATATAAGTATCTGTTTCTCTTATTTTATTTTATTTTATTTTGGTAAGTCGGTAATATGCGTTGATGACAATGTCGATGACAAAAATAATGTGAAATGTTTTTAAAATTTTTGTTATAAATTGTATAGTAGACATTGTTGCCGAGTTGCTGACGAATTTTGGTGTTCAACCATGAACGGGAGATATAAATTTTTGGCGACATTTTCAGTAACTTTGTCTACAATACTTTTTGACATTTGTTACTGACAACGTTGCTTTAGTTTAAACATTGGTCATGATAAGAAATATCCGATTTTTTAAATGTTTTTCTTAAGCATTCAGGGTATGGAGTTTCATACCCTGCGGCCCTATGTCACGCCTATGACCTTAATATAGTCACTGAGTGGGTATAAATGTTTAAATAATAAGTGTTTCAGTAGGTACCTACTTATATATACCTAATTAGGTTCTTGTAATTGAATACTGTTTCTGTGTAAATAAATTGATCTTTTTATTATAAAAATGGTTATAATTATTTATTAAAACGTTAGATAATAATAATCTTCAAATTCGAATGATATGATTACGATATGATATGAATGTTGATATCTTGAGAATGGGCAAAGTATATATTCTATTATAAGAATAGAATATTTATATAAATTTTGTTCTTAATAATAAACATGATATTTAGATATTTCGAGGAATTAAATAATTATATTGGTGATGGACTAAAAGAACTGCAAGTAAAGTGATATTATTAAAAATTTAAATACGTTTACTTTCTAATACAACTAAAAAATAGCTATTATATTATTATAAACACTTAACAAGTTGTTACAGCTACCACTGGTTAATGAATAATGATCATTTTGGAAATTCAATGAGTCAAATACCCGATGAAGATTTTAGGAATATAATTATAATGATGTAAGTAGGAAATTTTTATTTAGAGATTTCCAAAAAAAATTACATAACAAAAATATTTTTTGATGATATATTTAATAAGTAGTTTGTAAGAATAGATAATTTCCTTGTTCGTATTATATTTTAAGCAACTGTGAGTATTAATATCGTATAGTAGCTTATATTAATTTATATCTTATTATATATAATTCCAAAATATTGCTTGTATGTTTTCTTCAAAAAATCCATAGGGTTAAATCGATCAATACCAATTTTCTCATAGTTATTTTTCGTGTTCCGAGGCAGGTTTTAGTGACATTTTGAAAAAATTAATCCCCATCAAAGGATATAATTAGGTAGACAAAACTTTGATAAATATTTCACCTAGAAAAATGAATATTGTTTTTTTTCATCGATTTAAAATTTAAAATCGAATTTTCACCAATTATGTATCATTGTTACATATGGAGATATCAGTTTAAATTTTAACTGTAATCTTAAATAATTAATTTAATATTTTAAATTATGATTTAATGCAAAAAATATATCGACAAAATAATACCTATTGCTGTAAAATATACGAAATACATACTATTATTAATTTTTACAACATATATTAATGGACATATAAAGGAAAGTTAATAATCCATATTTTTTTTTTATAGGTACATTTTGTTTTATTATTATTTTGTTTTTAATTTTTCTTTATTGGAACGCAATAAGGCTACTTACATAAGGGACGCAATCGGACGACTCCGTATATTGTATAAATTAATTTATATTTCTTAGTTTATTTATTGGATTGTTTGTTCGTTCCTCGTAGAATCTATATGATTCAAGACTCAAGTGTTCGACCGATCAACACTATATTGTGTACACATATATTTGTCATATCCTGGGCGAACAGACAGACGGATGAACATGTTTTAAGATAACTTAAAGTGGATTTTAATGAAGAAAGGATTACCAAAAATGTATGTGAATGTAACTGAGAACATGTATGAAGGGGGCGAATAAAATAGTGAGGATTTTGTATGGAAAAACTGTGGGTTTCAGTGTCAGAGTAAGAGTGTACTAGGATTCGGCTTTTAATCCTTACCTACTTTCCTTGGTAATGGATGAAATAACAAAGGATATACAGGGTGAGGTGTCATGGTGCATGCGGTTTGCAGGTGTTGGCAGAAGAGAGTCTTGAGAAAGTTAATTCGTTTAATTTAATTTAAAGAGTGGATGAAAGCTATTGAAGATAAAGTATTAAGGATTAGTAGAGGTAAAACAGAATATATAGAATATGATTTTGGAGAAATGAAACTCGAAACAATAGAAAAATATAAGTATTGTAGTTGTGTAGTAATTATCTAATTATTCGAAAAAACAGGTCTAGAAATTAATACCGATAAAACAAAGATAATGGAACTCATCGAGAATGGATTGAGACTCCAATGAACTGGAATTTTAGCTTATAAAATGTTAGGGATTTTAAATATTTGGAAGCAACTTCAAGCAGTAGTAATGATTGGTCAAAAGAAATAAGTATTCGCTTAAATAAAACTGAAAAGATATATTAATAAAAATATTAAGGTCCAGAATAATATTTATGGAAACTAAAGTAAGACTATACGTAGCTATTATAAGACTAACTCTCATTTACGGTCGGGAGGATTGGACGATGACCAAACAAACAGAGAGAGGGTTGAGAACTTTTGAGAATAAAGTAGGTACGGAGGATAATCTGTGGACCAACTATCTATGAAGTAATGGGGAACTGGTGAAGGAAGTTTAATAGAGAACTATATGATATGGTGAAGCTAGTACCAGTGACTATCTTTATTAAGGGGTAATGGATACAATGGCTAAGTTATATATTGAGGAGAGAAGAAAATGAAACAGTTAGGGCAGCAATGGAAACAGGTAGTGAAGTGTAGTTCTAGCGGGAAAAACTGAAAGAATATAATTTGTCATAATGCATTTAAAGGGAAATTCATAGAAATTAAAATCCAGACGAAGCCGGTTATGACAACTAGTATATTATATTTTAAATACATTTCAAAAAGAGCTTTTTTGATAGCAAAAATTTTGAAAATCAATTTTGTATTTTGTTTTTTTGAAGGTGATTTTTTTATTTTTCTAAAAAAATATTTTAAAAATTAAACAATTCAAAATCGTATTCATATTTATTGAATACAATGTATTATCATTATACTTTGAAATTTAAAATAATAATAATACATTATTTAGTCCGAGGACTGAAGGGATGATCGATAAATATCCTCCATTTATACCAACCTGACCTACGAAGTGCTTCCCTGGCTTTTATTTATATGTAGTTTGTAAATTTTGAATTTTGTGATAAGTTTGAATCTTACATCAATATCTCATTTTGAGATTTTTTTATAATAACTTCATATCTTAAGTTTTGACTTATGGGTGTAATTTAAATTCATTTTTTAATAATATCTTAAGGACATTTTTAATCCTAGGAGTTAATTGTTAAGAAATATTTTCAATATAATTATTTAAAGAAAATATATTACTAAATTATTTTATTTATGTTATATATTGAAAATGTTTTAAAATGGTAATTTCTAGATCAAAATCTTACCCAAAGACATAATTTTTTTAAGGACATATTGTGTGTTTATCATTTCTTTTTTTGTTTTAGCTGTTTGGAATTGATTTGTATTATTAATGTAATTGAAGCTATCTCTATATATCCTGTCTGCATTTTTTTATCATTGGGTAATTAAAATATTATATCTATATATATATATATATATATATACTATACTGTTATTATATGCACAAATTTGATCAGCGGCTTCAATAAGATTTTTTTCTACTGTATAAATTAAACGGATTCAATGCCAAACCACAACAAGAAAAATACATAATATAACTTTGATCTAGATAAAGTGCGTAGAATGAGGAAATTTTTGTTATAGTTTTTTATTTTTATTATTAATAACTCGATTACCTCGAATCGAATACCTCTACATTTTTCGGTACATTTGGATTAAAACATTTATGTATGTAGCTTAATACCTATTTCAACACTTTTAGTCCACTATATAGTCAATAAGCTGTATAAGCTACAATGTACATTAATAGTTTGTTTCCAGTTATGCAATGCATAAAATAAATATAATATGAGTCGATGAGTTGTCGTTTGAACAGTTATATACATATTAAAAAAAAAAAAAAAAATTTAAATTTCCATAATCTCAATATTATATTATATTTTCGATAATTATTTTAAAAAACGAAACATAACACTCGAATAAAATAAATCATTATTATTAATATTATTATTATTATTATTATTAATGGATTCACCTATTTAAACGTATCAACGCTCGATTAAACGGACAGTGACTCACAATAAATATATAATATAAAATGCGACAATAATATTTTGTCAGCGACCGCGCGATAACCATGAAATTTTATTTAATAAAATATTAGGCGACTACAAAGTGTAGTTATTGTATAAATAATTCCAGGTTTGTGGGTTCTACTATACCTACCGATAATCGTTTATAAAATCTGTATAAATTTTAACGAACTATCGTTTAAAAAAATGATTAGAGCTATCGATTTATTAAACAGATCGACCGCTGTAAGACCTTCGAGTGACTGTAGTAGACTTAACACTCCATCGCATATTCAACTTACAGGAAGAGATCGATTTTATTATATTATATTATATCTAATTTATTTATACATAGGTAAAATGTGCGGCTATAATCATAACGTAGGTATACAATTTTTTTATTTGTTTTAATGGCATAAATATAACACATCGTAACGATTTATTATTACAAGGCTATAAATTATGATGTAATTATATCTTTTATAGTATATTTTAGTACCTACACACGATATAGGTATAAATATGTATAAATTTTTAAAATTAAATTTACTATATAATATTAATAATAATAACTGCAATAGTCAACACTAGTAGTCACAATAATGATACGAGTAATATATGGAATGCGGACGAAGGAAATCCTTATAATAGGTACCTATATATTGTGACACTGTTGCAGGATGTAATATGTGTGAATACATATAGCTTCTGATTTTCGATGCATCCAATATTATGTAAAATGTCGCAATAATTAACAACAATTTTATGTTTATATTAATTTTTCTTAAGTAAAAATAATGTGTTGATATAACGTTCTAATGATATTTTTAGTTCTCGAAATTAATGTATAAATATAAATATGTAATACTTATATTGTTTTAAAAACGTATATTACGAATAACAATATTGGCATAGATATAAAAGTTTTTTAATTGATCATTTTCCGGATGAAAAAATTTCACTAAAACCATAGTCAAAAATTGGGAACAGGCTTGGGGAACTATTTGACCTCCATCCCCCCAGATTAGGTTAAGAATGTCATTTAATCGAAATTAGTTGAATATGACTGATACCCTCATTTGCTGTCTCCGTCTATCTAAAATTACACTATGTAAAAAAATGTATTATCACTATTAGGTTTACATTTAAACAGAGTTTAAACACCTATTACAAAATTTGTAAAGGATGAAATTCTCTATTATTATAAATTAATATCATATATTATTAAATATCGTATTCTAAAAAATATTTTGCTTTTCAAAATTAAACTCTAATTTTAACCTATATCCCATAACTTATTTTTTACATATATAATATATATATATATATATATATGTATAATAATAGTTATATACAATTCAATATATAAATATATAACAATATAGGTACTCATCATAATATATTAAATTAAGTATGTAATTATATATTATAGGTATAAGGAGGTGTTTATGTATTACGTCAGCACACTTTTGGTCGTTTTAGACCCACATCTAACTTTTTTACGTCAGTGTATGTCCAACAACCCCCTCTATTTTATAAAAAATTTATATGAATTAATTAATAATAAATGAAAAATTTTGTTACATATTGAATTTTTTTTTATTACTGCTGACGTCAGCATGGTTCTAACACCCCCTCCCCCCACCGCCATCCTACTTTGCAGAAAATGTCAGTACACGACCAAACCTCCTCCCATAGGCGCTTACGAAATATTTGAGAAAGGTGTGTATTAATTAAAACTGCCATATTCTAACGCTTTTCACATATACTAAGCAATAAAAGCCATTAAATAAAATATAATTCTAATGAAATTTAAAAATATAATTATTATAAACATTTATCTATTATAAAATCCCAAAAAAAATTTTTTCAATGAATTTCCGCTTTTGTCTAAAACTTTGTTAGGTTCAAAGTAACTTTTAACATAACCGCTTAACATTATTATTCTTCCTTAACAAATGTATTATAAACGTAACAAATGTTTTCTTTTGCTGTCTGTGATTATATATATATTGAAATATATTGAATTATTATTTGGGGCCCAGATGTTGATGATCTAAAAACCCCTAGAAAAATTCCTTAAAAAAAATGCACTTATATTTTACAAAACATGAACATTTTCTGATAGGTAATATAAAAGATGTCCTAATTATTCAAAAATGTAGAAAAAATAAATAAAAATGCAAAAGTCATCAAGAAAATCAAGTTAGTAAATAAATAGTAAAATCGGATCTACTTGTACAAATATATTAGTCAAATTTAAAATGGTGTATACTTTTTAATTGTCCATTTTAAACATATTATTTTTTACATAATATCTATCTGTAGTAATGTTATCAACTCGTATTAATTTCTGAAATGTATATAAAATGTAAAAGAATACGATTTAACAATCGTAAAAAGTTGTATGGGTATATTCCTGTTATAAAACTTAATTCATTGACCTTAAATATTTGTGGGGGAGGAAATAAAATAATACTCTTTTAATTTATTGTTATATAACAGAACCATAAGATTACGATTAATATACTTCCATATTAGAATATCATTAAACAAGTTTTTAACATAATTTGTTATAAATACAAGGTAGATCATATAAGATACCTATATATACATTATACAAAATGTGTAACATCGATATTTATTATTTTATACAAATCATTGGTTTAATGAATATATATGCAACGTTCAAATGAAATAAAACTCTTACTACATTTTAAATGATTATACTAATTGTCTATAATGATACCTGTATGTATGTGGTAAGAAAAATTAATATAATATTAAATATATTAATGCTGAGTTGCACAAACAACTTATAAAAACAGTTCAACAAAGTATTTTATCGGTTTGACAAATAAGCTGATAAACATCTTTATCAGCTAAATTAAGTACCTAGTGGATTGTTGCACAAACATTCTAAGAGTGAAGATATTAACCAAATTCTGTGCATTAACCATGGTTATGTTATCAGTGATAACGGTAATAGTGTATAAAATTGATATCGAAACATGACCATGATACACTGGTTATGATTAATATTGTCAGTTTAATTAAATAAAAAATAAATGTAATTAAAATGCTAAATAACACGCTACATATTTTTGTTATCAAAGTTGAAAAATATGATAAACTAATTAATCGATCCAATAAAATTGTAAGACACTAATAAATTTGTAGAACTCACATCGGGACTACAATTTATCAAACCGTTTACGACATATTTATCAAATCAATAAAAGGTAAAAATCGTTTATGCAACAGGCCAATATTTAATCGATCCGATTTCGAAGTTGTCAATTCGATAAACAGTTATTGATCGTTTATGCACCCAGGAATATGAATTACAACTATAGGTTCTCGAACAAATTACATATTATATAGATATGCTTCATATATATAGATATGTTTAAATTATTGATCGTTTTAATTTACAATACATATTGAAAATAAGTATCATATTCGTTGATGGGAGTAAAATATGTAGTTATCATGTAATTATCGTTTAAACGTTTTTTTTTTGTTTTTTTTTTTTTTTTTTAGGGAAGTAAGTGTTATAGGAACTTAACTTATTATTTTAAATATTAAATATTTTAAAAAAATAAAATCAAATAAGTGAATAATCAATTTATATGTATTAAAATGTATTCACTTATTTGTATTTCAAAATTACTAGTAATTTACAAATATTTTATAGATATATATTTAGATATACTTCCAGTAAAATATAAAATTATTCGTACATCAAAATGCTGATACCTGTATTTTAATACAGATATCTGTGTTTTTTTTTTTTTTTAAGTATTTAGATACATCACTCTTCTGAATAAATAATATGTTACACTATGGTAAAAGTACAAAATATATCGTTGAACACCAAGTTTCATTGGTAAAACCTATAGGTTGTTAGGTTCGGTTTTACCGACAGTTCCTAATTAGACAATGACCGAATTTCAAACTTGTATTGATTGATCTCAGTAAAAACCCAGTAGAAAGAACGCGTTCACCGCGAATATGACTACTCATGGCTTAAGTGAAATTGTTGCACGATATATTTAAAATACAAAATAAGAAATAGTTGTAAATGGCTAATTAATATTAATACACCTACATAAAATTGATACTATGTTCTTAAAAATATGTTTAGAATACAAAATAGCTATATTCATTTAGACTCTGAGCGTAGCATTGTATTTTTTTCGAAATTTTAATTTTAAATATGAAATATATCTATATTTAAATTATTGAGATTTAAAAATAGTTATATCTCATTACAAAATTACGACGCTACAGTATAGATCTCGCGTCTATAAATCTGACAATAGGTCAATTTAGTCTAATATTAAAATTGACGATATTGTAATAAGAATGCATAAGATGTATTTTTGATTTTCCAAGTAGTTTTCTTAAACGTAGAAAACCACCGAAAATAACGAAAAATGTATAGGTATAAATTAGAAGAGTATTTATTGCTAATATTGATAACTTATAATATTCAATCAGAATATTCACATTCTCTATAACTCATTTAATTATGATATATATGAATTGTATACATTCCAATTTCAAAATATAGCAACCAATAAAAAGTCATTTGTGTATATAAAAAAAAAAATATACTTTTTCAAAAATTGGTGAGAAGTTAGAACATTCTTGTTTTGATTTCGAGTCCATAAATTAAGTTTAAAATTTTTTAATTCAAATTCATTAAAGCTCCCATATCACTCATAAATACATTTTTACCTAATAATTGTTGTTAAAAATTTACATTTGACTGCCGGAAGTAGCTTTTTCTTTAGATGTTCTAGACTTTTATAGTTCTATAGAGTTGTTTAATTAAGCTATATCTATATATTTATATTGTTAATTTAGAATATAATAGAAAATTGAATTTTCATACCGTTAACTTTAAATACATTTGATGAAATTATATTTAGAACTGTATAATTGGTAATAACAATAATTTATAATTATATTTTTCAATATTCTGTTTTCTATCACCAAAAAATCCTTGATCTCTTCTGTTTAAATCTCGAGGTGATTAAAATGAACGTAATTTTGACATTGTAACGTGTGATTATAATGATTTAAGTTAAAAACAAGGTTTTAACTATTATAGGCTATTTTTGTCAATTATTGTCTATTTAATGTCCTAAATAAACTCACTTTGCACACATTTTTAAGTACAATAATTTTGTTAGATTTGAATGAGATTGAAAAACACCTAAGACCACAAAAGTTTATTTTAGTAATTGATTCACTCATAGGATGAATTAATATTATGTTTCTTGTAAAAGTATGATCTCATTTGTATATCCAGATAAAATAGAAAATGGCCATATAATTTATGGAATGGATTGATGTATCGAATTATTTTGTAACCAGCTAATAGGATTTTACAATATTTTGTATAAATATTTATGTTTCAGTCATACTATAATAAGTAACTCCTTAATACAGTGTTTGCTCAACAAAAATTCAAATGACAAAAGTCAATGGAATTTACACTAAAATATGGTACTTTGCCAATAGGTAGATAAAATGTTTAAAGTATTAAATTTCATAATATTCCAGCTGTATTCAATTAATTACATAACTATATCGTCTTATTAGGTATCTTACGTTTTAAGATACTTCATGTGTGTTTTTAAGTAACTACCTATAGCTTAACACAGATCGCAAAATAATACAGAATGTTCTTTGTTTTAATATCTTTTGCTATTTAAGTATAATTTAAATTTAAATCGAACATTATTGATTATCGTCGAAACAATATTATTTATATAAAAAATGTTATACTTAGGACCTAATGTTATATCGTAAATCTTATAATATATCTTATAATATATAATATAATATATCGAACCCATATAATATTATAAATCAAGTCGAGTGTTGGTGGGTTTTTTTTTATATTGATCTTTCGGTACCTACTAATATTATGATGATCGTATATGATACATGATAGGACCGTGTAGGTACCTAATATTGTTGTACAAAACAGAGTAATATAAGATTATATTAGGCACATATAGTAGGTATATAAATATAAATAGATGTAATATAGGCATTCATAGTTAATAAACTTATGATATAATTACGCAATAGGAATATATTACGTAAAAGTATTTGAAAAAAAAAAAAAAAAAAATTATAAAAAAAGTTTGAAAATCTGGTCTAAAAAATAATTCAAGGTTGCCGGAAGGCGTGCATTTATTCAGCACGTATACCTACTATATGCGTATATTTACATAACCCCAATGCTCCCCGAAGACTATTAGCTCTAAGCTATTACTAATTACACATGTTTTTATTGTATCCGTAATATATATCATTATAAAACTAACAAACGACTTTGAAATGCGAGAATGAGGCTGAAAGATTATCAACTGATATTGTTAATAGAAGTAAAAAGAAAAAAAAAAAAGAAAAAAAAAATGTACAATTGTAGAATAATGTGGGGAAAAAGCGTGATTTTCTTAGCCACCAAGGTCTTTTTTGCGCGCGAACATGCGTTATATTAACAATAATAGATTTTATAATATGTTACTGCGGCAGACCGAGTGGATACTATATATATATATATATATATATAAACTCGTGAGCTTCTTTCAGGGATACAATGATATTATTATTATTATTATTATTATTATTTACTATTATTAAAATCCCACATTATATTATTGTTTTTAGCGACGGAGAGAATATAATTGGCCCAGTTTGGCCGTGAAAATACTGCGATCGCGAATTAAAAAACCGATTGTCTAAAAACTATAAACCATATTATAACGTGGACTCTTATTATCATCGTGCAGCTGACAAGTGTTTCACACGATATATAATGCACACGTACGTTTTACAGGTTCCACAAACATAACAGAAAAATGTACAGGTATCAAAATAGCCGGGTATTAACCTCTTGCAGTGTAAGGACTGGTAATATTTTTACGAGAATGTAATATTACCAGGTATACCACGGTCCATATATATATATATACGGTCGATTCACTGCGTAAATGAAGATATAATATAAGATCTATTATGGTATTATATGGAGATTAAAGCCTGAATTAGTGACTTTAAAACGGAACACGGATGAAACTGTATATATATATTTGATCACAACTCATCATCATCATCATCATCATCAGACGACTATATCTGCAGTTGAATGTTTATACTCGCCTATAGTATAATATTTTATCGTCATTTCGTTTTAATGTTATGAAAAGTGCGAAACATACATTATTGTCGGTGTTGGATTGAATCGTGTACATTATCTATATTATCACGTAGATCCTATTCCAAATGCATATTTTTTAAAAACTATTTTTTCTTAATTATTCTGTACAATTTTCGTGTATTTTTTATCAGTGGTTGAATTGGAAAAAAAAATAAGGACGGACTCTGAGCTTAGTTCAAAAATCAGCGTTCCGGGACATATTAAAGAAAAAGTAAGCCGTGGAGGACTTCGTCCCCCACACTCCCTATCCAAAGTTTCTTAACCAGGAAACATTTTTTTAAACATTTTAGATTATATAACATGAATAGAATAGAAAAATTCAACATTTTTTTTTACATCATTGTTGGGTTACATATTTTCAAGATAGCATAGTTTAAGCATTCCTCTTTCAAAATAATTTAACACTTTTCCTTTTAAATGAATAATCGAGGAAGTTGTAGTCGTAGACCGAAATGAAGTTTATCGGTGTCGCATTGATTTCGCCATCCTTTTAGGCTTTAGCCATTCACGGA
>JAIPRL010001550.1:0-45549 GCA_025469235.1 Pemphigus obesinymphae | reverse complement strand
CGGCAAGGGTATACCTACATCGCAAAGAATGCGAAGTCTTTTTTTTTTTTTGCTTATTTACGTTTTTAAATATTTATTATTTGTAAAGGGGCCGGTCAAAATTTTGCCTCCACCTAGTAAAACCTGAAATGACACCACTGTTTATAACTGACTACTTAATGTATAATAATATAGATTATAGTTTGTCCCTGGGGAAAGATGTTTATTCGTTATAATCGTTATTACGTATAATTATTATACGTTTATAATGACGCACTTGACGTAAAATAGTGTTGTTTTGATTATATTTATAAATGCATTTTGGACAATGTCGAACATGAATTAGCTTATATATTCACGTGGATCGTAAAAAATTAACTCAAAGAAGTTAAGTTACATTCGCCTAAAAGCAAATAGTTAATAAATCATAATTTCAACTCGTTAAGTTTAAAGTTAAAATGGAAAAAATATATTAACTATAATAGTTCAGTTTAATATAGGAAAGTTTTGTAGAAAGTACACATAATACTTACTTCAAAAATCACCATCTCCATATATTAAAATTAAAATTAGTATAAAAACAATTTATTCAATTAAAATATGTAGGCATTTATTTAAACTCATGAGAATTGTTTGTTCTTTAATGTATTATAATAATTAATAACTTAATTGGATGGATGATTATGAAAAATATTGTAAAAAGTAAATATACTAAAAATGTAAACCAAATATGTTTAAAAGATAAAAAAAAAAGTGTAGTTCCTAACTATTTAGCTAATGCCCATGTTTTTATATATTACTTTTATAGTATATTGATACAAGGTATAGATATTATTATTTATACATTTTTCTGTCGACAAAGTTTTTTTTTTTTAACTATTTTAAAATGCTAACGAAATTATATAGGTATAATTAATACAGTTTATATTTAATGATATTTTTATCATATTTTATTAGAATATTAAATAAATAACATTATCTATATGCTGTGGGGAACTTATTTTAAATAAGTATTTATTTTGCTAACCACAAACTTACAGACATGTTTCATTATGTTTATTATATTTTTATTGTTGATAATTACTATAATTGTTATAGGTGTCAATAACTTATTTTTATTAATGAATTTTAAACTATTATTTAGATTTTTAATTATATACCTAATTATAATTACAATTATAATTTTTTTTTTAAATATACTCAATTAAAAAATTGTATTATCTATCTTGTCGTCAATCAAAGCATTCATTTAATATGTTTAAATATTATGTTTACTTAGCCACTTGTGACTTGGAAATAAGATAAATGTACATATTTTTATTAAAATTTATATGACGTATTGATTTCGTTTATTTTTAATTTAGTGTGCTTTAGGTTTTAGTTACATATTATATAGAAATTCGTTCTATACTGTAATAATGTTTCACTTTTCACATTCTAGGAGCATCTAAATACAGAATTAAACAGTGGAAATACTGCGCATTATATTATAAAAGTACTATCATTATCATAGAATTTTTCTATCATAAAACTGTGATGCCACACGGTCGCTGCGTTTTGCTTGGCACATTGGCAATCGTAAGCGCTCACATTACAACCGTGATGTCATTAAATCTGAGAAATTACATTTTTACTTACACGTCGGACTGAGTTGTGTACACTCGATGGAATAGAGCTTCCGGTGCCATCCATTTTACAGGAAGTCTTCCGTCGGTAGTTTTTCTGTAATACTCTTGATTTTGAATGTCTCTGGCTAAGCCAAAGTCGGCAATTTTCATCACAAAGTCTTCGCTTACTAAAACGTTTCTCGCAGCCAAATCTCTATGAATACACTGTATTGCAAATAACAAAACACGAGATTAACATGATTGAAATATGTAGCTTGAGTTTGTGTATATTTATAAACTAATTTAAATAAATATATAATACTATAGATACATTTGTATAGTCAAACTATAGAAAATATTATACTGACTACAGTTAGGAAAAACTCACCTTTCTGGAAGCCAAATACTCCATTCCTCTGGCAACTTGATACGCAAAAGATACGAGGTCTTTTTGCGTTAAGGTATCTTTTAGGTTTGATCCAATTGCCGGTTCATAGCCTGATGATGGCCGATGTTGTCTCAGGAAATCCCTGAGGTTACCATGCAGTGCAAATTCCACTAATACGTACAATGGACCATCCTGCGTACAACAACCCAGAAGGTTTATGATGTTGACGTGCTTACCGATCATCTTCATCATTTCCATTTCGGATACCAAATCCATCATTTCAGTGTCGGTGTGTCCGTCTATATATTAATGATAAGGTTAAGCAAGAGTATTATAACTATTCCTCTTTAAGAATTTGCTACTCTTTTTCTCTTTCTAGATTTACCTTTTAACATTTTTACTGCCACCGTGTTCATCACATTCTCGCATAAAATACCATCAGCTTCGCCTCGTAAAACTTTACCGAAAGCCCCTTCGCCGAGAGTCTTTCCGAGTGACAAATTTTCTCTCGAAAATTCCCAACAAGGGTCAAGTGGCAGTTCGTATTCGGACATACACGCTTGGTCAAGTTTAGTGTATTTGCTTTTTTGTTTTTCGATTTTTACTACAGGCATTAGCTGAAGTAAAAAAGTTCAACAATATTATATTATACTAAAGGAATATTTTAATGTAATCATTATTATGGTCACTTACCAATGGTTCACTCGCATCAGCCATTTGTTGTTTTTCGATGATTATTTTTTTTGTCCATTGAGTGATCATTTCATTTCTGGCCGATTCTCTAGCTACTAACTCTTTCAGTTTTTCTCTCTTCCGCTGACTGCATACTAACATTACGATGCACACGGCGATAACTAGTACGAAGCTAATACCCAGCGCAGCCAATTGATACGTTTGCAATTGAAAAGCCTTAATTTTCACTGGATCTTCTAACTCTAAAATGTTATAATCCCTATTTATTAACCATAATAATTCTTAATTGATTTTTTTTCCCAGGATACTTACCATCTACCACTTTCAAGTAAGCGCTAGCGTAGCTTACACCTAAACTATTACCGGCCACGCACGTGTACCATCCTTCATCCATATGTGTAACGTTGGACAACTGCAAAATTTCCGGATTCCCTTCGTCGGAAGCAACACCCGCCTATGTATAATATATAAAAGGTCAGAGAAACAATTAAAATGATTACAAATGTTCGGTTAACTATATAGAACCATACAATAAACATAAACTAATATGTATATATAGCAATAAGTGTAAAGCGATAAAAAAAAATTTCAAATGTTTATTGGTTAGGTTTATAGGCGTAAAGCGTATTAAATTTTAAAAGCTCCATTTTTTCCCCAAGCGTACCTTGACCTTCACCAGAGTTGTTAAATTTAAGTTGTCAGCATTCTCCACCGTGACTTCCCCGTTATACCATCCGATGTATGGATGCAAGTCTGATAACACCTTGCACGCCAAAGCACCAGTAGTACCCAACACCAACGTAAGGTTTTGAGGGGCTTCCGTAAATACCGGACGATGGTGTAACCGCTCTAAAATAAAAACAGGTAAACACGTAAAACAATATTGTTGCGTGACGTGTTTTAAATATTCAAGTTTCCATATTCCCAAAAATATAATATAAATGCACATTGTAATAAAGCTCCAAAACCATTCAAACACCTTCCATAAACCACCATATAGCATGCTACCGATTTCCAAAATTTTTGGTTTTCGGTACCTGTATGACAGTGCCGTTGTGTAAATTTCCATCGTTCACGTTTTCAACATTGGCGCTATGATAAAACCATTGCATGTACGGCTCAAGATCAGCCAACGGTGTACATTCGAACGATACATTAGTATATACCAACGCGGTAACATTTTCGGGTTGCCCTTCTTTTATGTAAGGCTTATGCGGAAATCTTTCTATTTATTTTTAATTGTATTTGTCAAGTTAGTTTTATGATTTCGTTTTAAAGTGTATTTTATATTTCTATAAAATAAATTTTATCTTTTCTTACCGATTATTTCGACTTTGTATGTGAAATCGATACATCCATTCTCGTTACACACTTTGCACGTGTAATTTCCCGAATCTGTCGTAACAAGATCTTCGAGTACTATTGCCCATTGCGAATATCTGGCTACACCCAGTTTACGCTGTAACGGTGTGACCCCATCTTTGTACCACGTTATGTTCGGCAATGGATTACCTAAACAATTGCGATTTTGTGTAACAATTTATACGTTTATATACAGGTATTATTTAATATTCAATAATACTTCACACTGAAGTTAATAAATTTCAAATTTACCTTCAGCTACACATTTCAGTTTTAACATATTTCCAGCTGGTTTGGCGATCACTCTATGCATATTTTCTACTTTGGTAAATTTAGGAGGTGTGATATTTTCTGTTGAGTTGTAATAACCAATTTTTTTAGAATTTTCAATAACATCTCCGTCTTCTACTTCAATTCCTGAGTCTTGATCATTCAGGTCGATAACTACAACAAATTATATAATATGTTAGAAATATATGGCTTATCATAGGTATAAATGTACATACTTTTTTCCACGTCTAATTTAGCTCCAGTCATTATACGAGCTTTAATTCCGTTCGTGTAACAAGCATACCATCCAGCATCATTGATTGTTACGTTTTCGAGTATCAACACGCCATTAAACGATTTGACCTATACACACAAGAAGCATACTTGATTATTTTTATGTATTAAATGTACATTATATAAATTGTATAGTTTGTGATCGAAAGATTAAGTTATAATTAACGTTTTTATTAGTCATATATAATCTGAATATCACAGTTAGTACTGTATTTATTAAGAATACTTTTTTTTTCCAAACAATAAATTTTTTTTAAAAAAAGTTATAAATATAATATAATTATATGACTTACTGTGTTGTGATGGACCATCTTTTTGTACAGTCGAAGATCTTCAGTCTCTATGTTTTGCGGATTAGTATCATTCAAGTAATACCAATCGACTTTTGTGTGGTGTGGGTCATAAGTTTTGCAAGTAAAACACGCTGTTTCCCCTGGCTTCAACGTTAGGTTTTGAGGATATTCAACCAAAATGGGCAATTTATTTTTGTCCACTATAAATTAATTTTTTTGTTAATACAAAAATAATAGGTATATACGAAGGAACATTTAATAATTATTATCTTTACCGTAAATATCCACAGTGAACTTGTGATAGATAGAACCGAAATCGTTTTTTACCACGCAAGAGTAATTTCCGGCATCCGACATTTTCACTCGACTTAAAGTGTAATTAGTGCATACATCTCCTTCGACTAATAACGCACCATCTTTATACCAAGAAATCCTTGCTGGAGATGTACCTACAATAATTAGTATTTATGTTATATGTGCATAATTATTTGTATTATAATAATTATGAAATGTATTAAACTTACTCTCGAAATTACAACTAAGAGTTCGAATATCGTCTACTAACAATACTACATTGTTATCCATGTACAGTCTATTAATGAATTTCGGTTTAACTCCGTCCTTCCGATGCGAAAGGCTCTGAGGAGGCATCATTTTCATCGGTTTTCCCATGCCGAGAGCATCCGTTCTTTTATGCGTAATCAGCGTAAAATTACGCCATTTCGAAAACATTCCATTCTCTGTAGAGCCGATAATCAAACAAGAATATCGCCCTTGGTCGGATTGTTTCACGTTTTTCAAATGCAACCTATATAATCGTTTTATAATTTAGTATAAATAAGCACTCGGTTGTTCACTGGATTTGAATATAATTAATAAAATAGTTCTAAATATATTTTTGTTGTGAGTTTCTATATCGTGTAAAAAATATTAACTATCAAAATACTACAACATAGATGAACCCTTTTGTTCTAAATTATCATACCATTGTGATTTTTTTGACAAAACTATGTTTGGCGAGTCGATAGGCATGTTTTCGTCTGATTCTTTTGTCCATTGCACCTTATTAACTTTTATCGCTTCTGAATAATCGCATTTTATGTTTAAACGGTCACCTTCTACAGCCGGTACAGTGCCCACGTCATCTGAAAATAAAAAACAATAAAAATATTCATTAATTTTCAAACAATGAAATAATACGTGTTGTAGGAAAATCTGGGAAAAAATCCTAATGAGTTGATATTTTTAAATTATTTAAATATTGTATTTTATATTTTTTTGTTCAGTGATTAGTAATTTTATTGAAATTCACGTTTGTAAATAGATTAGGACGTCGGGTTTGTATATACTATACGTTATAGTAAAACAAACATTCAACATATGGCGAATAAAACTCATAGTTAATTAATACTATTATGAGTTATTATAATTTCATATAAACCTCATATAATACTTGTAGACGGAACTTATGCCAGAGACTCGTTAAAACGAGTGTTAACTTACTATATATATATACTGCCACATAATACCGCATTAAAAATAGTAAACTTGCCTATACAAAAATACTGTCGTCTGAATGTTTCTTATGTTGGTGGTATTTTTAACACTTTTAACAATTCTAAAGTCGTACCCCTCTGTTTAAAGGTTATGCAAAAATAAAAACATCACTCGAATACCAAAATGGTACTCTATCAACATACGTTCGAGGTCGACTGCATATAGCGCAACTCACAACGAAATTTGTAAATTATGATAATGATCCTTTAGTAGGCGTACGCAAGATTTCAGTTTGCTTAGTGTTTTCCACAAAAAAAACATTGGTCATAACTCATAAGACTACAAGGGCTAATCTCCCTAAAAAACTCCACATCCAATTATATACACCAAATATTTAGTCATAAATTCACAATTTTCAAAACGTTACTCTATGATCCAAACCATATCTAAATAATTTATTTAACCATGATTAGAACAATAATAATTATACCACTTGAAGACGCTACCTGATCCTGGACAATATCGGCACATATTTTATGTTCAAGCGGAAGTATACGTATTATTATTACTTTTTTTTTTCCGTAACACTTGAATTTTAACACTAGTATTTAGTATCGGTAGTTAAATAAAATTCGGAAGGGGATTGTGACTCTAAAAATCTCTAAAACTAAATCCTATCCTGAGTCGGGATATAATATGATATGATACCTATACAATATAATTGCGTCTAAGTTTTATATTTTGTTCGAAATGCAAAACGGATAGAAATGTATTTTTAAACGGTTTCTGCGTACGCGTCCCTCCGATTTCAAAACATCCGAGTTTCTTTAGACTTGCACATTTCAAAGGAACGAAAGAAAAAAAAATACCATAAAAATACATGAAACGGTCACGTAATTCCCGTAAACTCGTTTCTGGACACATTCCAAAGGTCAAAATATATATGTACTGACCTTTGGCTTTCGGATGGATTTTTAATGAAATATAAACACGCAATCATATACTACACTCGTAATATACGCATTCAATTTATAATATTTCGAATTTTATGCGTATAATAAATATCGTGCACAGGCGATTCCGACTTATGCGGCAAGACTTAATAATAATAATAATAATAATATTATTATTATTATTATTATTTTTTTTTTTTTTTTTACAGCCGCGGTTTCCAAGTCCCTCGAAGCCCGGGGACCTTTTTGTTGTTTTGTCTGGACTCTGAAAACGCGGTTGCGAAACTAAAGAACCGTATACCGTTCGTTTGCCAACAAATTATACGCGAACCGGCGCCAGTCGTAATAACTTTAACAGAATAGTACGTATATATATATATTTACACGAGGGATATTATAATACGTATAATGTATATATATATAATATATATATATAAATTGTATATAGGTCTGTCTCCGGTCTCTGGCTGTGATATTAATGATTCATGCACAATATATGTAACATGTGCGTGTGTGTTTCCTTAGAACACTGTGACTAATCACCCCCTTTTTTCCCCGTTTAAATCCCCGCCTATATAACCACCTTTTGATGTACGACGCAATAGTTCTCAATAATTCGTCAAAACTTTCACGGATTTAAATAATATTTTTAAAATATCACAATATCCGGAAAAATTCACAAATAGTACCTACCTTTAGGCCCGTGTATCTATATACGATAATTCCTGTTTAATATTATTATCGATTCGTTATCGTTCGTAACATAATATTGAACAATATAAACGGCTAAAACAAACAGTACGTAGCGTTATATACTGCAATAAACACAGTATGTTTTACCTTCTAATATAATGTTTTTCGAATGAGCCGGCAGGCACGATCCTACGGCTGAGAAAAATATTACCAAAAACACCGTTGGCAATATTTTCAATGGTATCCGGCGGACGATCATTTTTCTGAAACAAAAATACGCAAAATTTAATATAATATACTTAAAAAAATCTAAAACGCATTACATACGCTCGAATATACGTAATACAATAGGCACTGATATAACAGATTACAATACGTAAAGATAGTTTAAACTCTGTTCAGTATAATGATAAAAACAGCCGTTTCAAACTCGAGACACGCGTCCGTCCACTCGAATCATATTCAAGTGGGGGCCTCGGTCAGATTGGTTTCTTCCGTTCGTCCCTTTTATCTCAATTTACATAGGGCATGTATACTCCTCAATTATGGTTTTCTCTATACAAAACACGGACCAGACAAGACGAGCACGACGAAACGTTATCTCTGTCCGTTAATAATATTCATAAAAATAAGACAGTTAAACGATTAGGAGCGGTCTATATTATAGAAAGAGCACTTCAACGATACCGCGTATGGGATCTGGCAATTAAGTAAAAATAAAAAAAATCATGTATACCCGATATTATTACATTATATAGCCTATACAGACTTTGTTTCTATATTAAAACTCTGTATAAAAATAAAAATGCTAACTGATATGCATTTCAAATCTTAAATTTTCAATATGCATTTCAAAATATAACATATATAAGCTTAAAAAAAATTAGTCATTATATAGTATAGGTACTGCAGTAACTGAATTGGAAAAATAATAGCAGGGGAGCTCGCATACCCCTTACTATGAAATAATAATAAACAAAAGGGCATTTTATTTAAAAATAAAATAAAACAAAATATACAAGTTGTAATGTTAAGAGGACCTACACATTTTCAATAAAACTTGCGTTTGCATTTTTCATTTTTATCCACTTACAATCATGTTAGAAATACAAAATAAAAAAAAATATATAGCTAATACCATTATCTAATGAATACGTACGTTGCCTTTTTTTTATATATTCATTTTTTTAGATTTATAGTTATTTCCAAAAATTAAAAAAATTGATTTTTTAACAACCTTATAAAACACGTAATTATGCACATATCAAAAAATTGTTTTATATAATTTATTTTTTAATTTATCATTCTACGATATTCTCAAACTGATAAAAAATGTTAGCGTAAACATATATTTTAACAAATATCGTGATTATACGATAATGACAAATTATATTCACATGACATTATTTTTAAATTACTTAAAAAATATATTATTTAAATATTTTCAAGTTATTGAATATTTATTTTTATTAAAATTGTCTATACAGAACCTTTTTTAAACCGCGTGATGTCTTCTTAAATATGTTCTGCAATCCATTGTTCATATTCATATGTATATATTTATAATATATTACCATTAGTATCTCTTTAGTCTTAAATATAGTTGAGATTAGAAATATATATTTATAGGTATGTGTGTGTGTATAAATTATTGAACAGAAGATCAAATATAATTGATAAGTACTAATATTGGGAAATGTGCTAGAAAATTAAAGCACTCTGAGAATATTATATTTTCAAATTTATTTTTGTTTGTTGATAATTGGTACGAATGTGTTGTCTAAATAACTAAAAACTTCGAACGCATGTTATTAGCGAATATCGTACTTAAAATTTTTTTCGAATTTGTCGGGCCCACTCCATTTAGAAAAATTGGAACGAGTATATACGCTGAAAAATAAGAAGATGATACATTCTCCGTCTCCCTGTTTTCCTCCAATCCTACAAAAAATATGTATTGTACACACATATATTATATATAGGTATATTAAATATTGTATCTATATTACATGTATTATTCATATAACTCAATATTTCGATAAATCGTATTATACTTAGCACGTATTTGGATATATTTGAAATTTAATATTGTTAACTTAGAAGGTTATACCTTGTATATAGGTAACCTATTAACACATATTTTGTGCGTTATGTTAGCAATTCGAACGATACAAGAATAATAAAATTAACCTTATACTATTCTGAAAACCATAATATTATAAATGACATACCTACATATATTATATAATAAAGTAAGAAATAAAGTGTTTTAATAAGAACATCATCAAAATTCCAATTTGTAATCGCACAGACTACATAACATTTCATTATAATATATATTTAATATAGCTGTGGATCGTGGTTCAATTCAAGGCTTATGAATATCCTAATTTTAAAATTTTAAACATCAATTAAACCCTATATCTATGTTTATAAATTGCAATCGAAAATCGTTACCGTTTATGTTATAATAATTTTGTACATATACCGTGTACTGCAGAGTTGGCCAAAAACCAAATTCCTGAAAATTCTAAAAAAAATAGTCACGATATTAAAAATCCAAAATCCCAATTATTTTGAAATTGTTGTTTTAAAATCTACAGATTTAGAATCACATGTTCGAGTCTGACATTGTACATAATGTACAAGCATATATTCTATATTGTAATGTCAAAAGCAATAACAAGTTTCCGTGTTTGCCGAGTGAAAACAAATAAATATCACCATTGTATATAGTGGGCCACGGTAAAACGATGTATTTATTCACATGTTAATATATAGGTAATAAAACAATAATACCAAAAATCTATCGGATTTTAATTAAAATAGTTTATTCGACTATCTACAGCATTTTTTATAATAATATAATGCCGGACGTTTTTGAGTTATTTCCACCTACGATCAGAATACTTCGATATCCGTGCGTTGTATGTGTACCTATACCTATATTCATCGTTTAATTATTATATTATGATACTGCTGTTATATAGCTGTCGATTTTATTACCGCGTATATAAGATGTACTATGGGCTCGTGCTACTCGAAAGTTTTATTTTATTTTTTCATGTTTTATGTCGAGATCCTCACATAAGTCACAAAACTTACTGTTAATAACGCATATAACGCATATGACGCGTATACGGTAGGTATATAAACCGCGGTTTTATTTTTTATGTCCTTCGATCGTAAAAAAGCAATCTTATAGACCTATATACCGTTTTTTATGTGTATTATTTTTCGGTAGGTCCCATATTACAAGGCTATTATAACTATATCTATATATATATATATATATATATATGCACAAGTTTTTTCCCCTCCTTATAACGAATAGTAATAATAATAATAACATAATATAATGTCGGACGTTATATATATATATATACGGGCACCCGTGTATATTTACTAACATTTTACGACACACATTAAAACCTAACCTGAAATTTCTGGGGTGCGTAGAAAATAAGGCAATTTTTTTTTGTTCCTCGCCCCCGGTAAAAAAAAACTAAATAATAATATAAAATATGTAAATATTTTTAGTTTTTATGCGTTATAATATAACGACAATATATTATTACAATGGTATGCGGGGGAGGGAGTATTGTGGTAGCATACACGTTTGATTTGCAATTCTTGTCACATATGTGCCTTATTTTGGCTTACACTTTCCAAAGATTATTATTGAAATATTATATTGTAAATTATATAGTGGTTGTCGTCGTTTAATATTATACAGGACGATGTATTAAAACGGCGTGAAATTGACTTGTCGAGAAAATATTCTTCTATAATGTATATTATACATAGGTCGTATACTATATTATATTTTCGAAAATTTCAAATGGCTGACGCAAACACCGTGAAAAATACCCTATTCGTATACCTACTGTACACAGAGACAAAAAAAAAACCACTTAAAATATTTATTATTTTTTGAAATTGGTCGATATATTATTTCTTATATTATATATGTACAATATTATATTATACTTATGTTACTTATGTATAATATATAGGTATACTTGTAGTTAGGTCAAAATCCGTGTTGTAAATAAAAAATTAAAAAACTATACTCACGGTGCGTTCTTTTGTAGCATATATAACATAGGTACCCAATCTATATACAGAGCGTCTCTGCACAATTGATGTTACAGAGCAGTATACAGAGTGAGGTAAGATTTTAGCTGATTTTTTTCTTGGAAATTGTATTTATGTAGTATAATACGTACAGTATATTATTTTATGATAATACCAAGGTTAGGAATAAGTTATACTTATTTTTTAAAACTATAGTTTGAGTAAAATTAGTTAAAAACAAATAATAACTACAAGTTAGGCTAAAAGTTAATTTTTATTTTGATGAAAATGCAACCGAGTTAAATAAAAATTTTTTTTTTCTATCTATAGGATGACCTAATAAAATAATATATTGTTTAGTAATATATTTAGCATATTTAGCTATATATTGTATTCCATAAATTCTTTGTCAAATTTCAATAATAACAATAATAATGTATTTTTTTTCTCGACATTTTGGTAAGTACTTACTTGTATAATGTATTCATAATAAATCATAAGACGTTAGAAAATCAGTGTACGGTCATGAAGTAAAATATTATTACCACAATTAAAAACTACATTTTTAAATAACAAATATATAAAAATATATACTTTTATAAATAACTTTCCTCTGAACTTTCCTTTATAAATATGCATAAATTGTTGAATTTATACTATTTTGTTATAAAAAGTATAACTTGTTACGTTATATTTAGTTAGTATATTTTAAAAGTACCTAACTCATTATTAGGTTTAAAGTTATCTAAAAAAAAAATACTTATAATTTAATTTCTAACATTTAAACTCGTTATTACCCAGTGTTCAATTAATACTAATTAAACCCACTCATTCAGTAACCGATTTAGGACGAATCTGGATATTCTGGGAGGGGGGGCATACTAATACATTTTCAGATTAGGTAAATTTTACATAATATATTATAATATATGATTTTAATTAGGAAAGAACGACGCTTTTATTCAATTCCTCGATACTCTCGGGTGGGTCTCGATACTGAAGATTAATTAAAAATAAAATCAAGATTTTTTTTTTAATCGATTTCGATAATTTTTGTATTGGAATCGATTTATTGATACCTATACCGAAATAAAATAAATATTGAGAATCGTGTATCAAAATCAAAATATTTTTGGTATTAACCATATATAATTTAATATTTAAATAAATGTTTCTAATTATTATTTATTTAAATGTTGACGATTTCTTTTTTCATTCATTTACTTTTAAATAATTTGGTAATTTCTCGAAATTTTGAGTATATACATGCGTGTTATGCTTAATTGGGTCAATTAAATTTAAATATATAGAAGTTTATTGGGCGGGGAGGCGTATAAAAATTAAAATATACTCAGTATTTTACGCTCACGTAAAGCCTCGTGCATAATACAACTTTAAAAATTTTAATCCCCAATATGTTTGTAAGTCTTCTTTTTTAGTTTTCTTTCTTTTCTTTTCTTTTCTTTTCTTTTTATTCAATTTTAAGTTTTTTCAATAGATACTAAATGAAAAATTCGTTGAATTACAGCATCCTAAAGTAATTAACCTCGAAAACTTCAATGAAAACGTCCGGTATTTGTTAGTATTTTTTAACAAGCCAAGTAGCAATGCTTTTGCTGAGAAAGTCTGTATATATACATTTACTGACGACCCATAATGGCGATCAAAATAAATCCACCAAACGTATATTTACTAATTTAACGATATTGTTTACATGACAAATATGTAAATAATGGATTTTGGATTTTTACACCTAATAGCTGTTGCTGCTGCAGTAAAACGCGCGTCTGCAGGGTCCCGTGGGCAATTTATAAATAATTATACTAACCGAATGCGTGTTATATATATAAATTTTAAGTTCTCAAACAACGTACTTTTGTTAAAAATAATTTACAACCAGCAGATATACGTAATCGAATAAATAATTGATTCCTCTCGCCATGTATTATGGTATAACGATTGATATTATATTAAATATAATTTTCAAGTTTAAATTTTAATGTCATTAATAATTATTTCATTGTGGTGTAAGTACCTAATACCTATCTAATATCATTATCTAATAAGTTATTGGAAGATATTTTCAGTATAATTATTAATTATTATTTTGTTATATAGGTATATATATATATATATAGAATTAACATAATATTAAATTGAAAATAAAATTCGATATCACAAAGTAATTCAATTAAATTATATTATATTGTATGACGCGATGACCAAATAAAATTTATCGATTTCCGAGTTATCATTATTAAAACATAATATAATAACCGACCATATAATATTATTATTATTTATTATATCAATCACTATAATATATGGACGACCACCGAGTTTACTATATTTTATTATTATTATCTTTGTTTATTGTAAGAGATGATGAAAATATTTCCCCTTTTTTGTTGTCTGTTTTGGTCCTATAATTTTAATGTAATCGTTCACACACACATTATAATATATTTTGAAAACAAACCATATAATCGGTCAGGATAAGAAATAGGTCATCTTGTATAATTTTGACCCTACGCGCTATTCGATGTGTGTGTTCCGAATATATTATTGATTTTCTTCATAAAGTCAAAAATACCCTGATACATCTCAGCGGGTGTAATCTATATATCTTTTAGCCCGATAAATGATGATAGATACACCAATATATCAGTGGGTGGGCTGAAATATTAGATATATTAATTATCTGATATTCGTATATCTGCAGTTTATAATATATTCGGTACGCCGGGACCTAAAGGATAAGAATTTTGATAACAATTAAGCAATAAATGATATTAGCAATAAAAATAGACTTATTTAATATGAAAAAGGTAAAAAACAATATATATCTATATATAATATAATTTATACAATTCATTCACAATTTTATCAAAGGTGAGTGTGGAATGTGGACAGTACAGCATATTTGTCGATTACATAATGACAAAATGTACTTAATATATATTATTGCTATTAATTTAGACAGATTTTAAACTTAATACCACATAATCATATATTATACTATGGTTTTAGGAAAAAGCTTAACAAGTATTATGTACCTATATATTATTATATGCACATTTCGAATGATATAAAATATATATAAAAAGTTATACTTATAAAATATAGTATACTTACATTAAAAGTATAATATTTGTGAGCTTTAAATATGTTGAAAATGAAATATATGTAGGTCAATTTTCCAATAAATATAAAAAAAATATTGGAGTTCTAAAATCGTGGACAATAAAATGAAGAATGCTAATTTATATATATATATAACCTATATATCATAAAAATATGAAAAAAATGTCTTAAAAAATGGTATTATAATTATTAGCATTCAAAGATTTTAACGTTGTTAGTTGGTATATTTAGTAGTACCATTCCTAATTTGTTTTTCCTAGATTTTAGTGTTCTAGCATTTTAAAGAATTTCTATATAAATATTTTCGAACTAAGTACATTTATTACATATTTGTATTCTTTACAATTTGCATTTCCAAATTTTTACTTATTTTTTTCTATACAACTATATATTCAACTAATTTATATTCAATTTAAATTTTCTATATTTACGTTAAATTAGGTCTAAAAAGTATAAATATATTTTCCATTTAATTATTTTTTGAAATTAGGTATATATATATATATATATATTTTGCCACATTAATTATAATAATATTATATAGGTAACTATTATTATATATAGTAAGGACAATTTATGCAGCAGTTTCCCCTCCCCCCCAATTATACTCGACGTCCCGTGTCCTTATATATTTTTCTGTTCCACGACCGCGCCTTACACGCGCACCTTCGGTCTTGGAAGACAAGAGTACGCGCGTAATGCATACCTTCAACCCCATTACAGACACCTCTCAACCCGTTCTCATAAATCCTTCGGCCGTCAATCAGATACGGTCGGATCATGTACATGTGTTGTGCCACAACGAGTTGGTGCGATACGATCGTCGTCGTCGTACAAGACAAGTGTAGTTGTATATGCAGTAAGTAGTGACGTGTATATTATAAAGTCGAGTGTTCCGTGCGTGTCTGTCTCGTGTTATTATATTTTTTTTTCTCCATAACGTCATGTAGAAAATTATTATTATTATTATTATTGTGCTACCCTTGAGCTAAGGTTTACGTATATATATATATATATATATATATAATGTAATTACCTTGTTTGGCGTGTCCCCTATATATCGAATCTAGATAGTAGTTTGTGCCGTCCATATAATATAACAGACTGATGCATGCATGACTATCGTGGAGGGTGGAAAGTCATTATTCGAGCGCCACGGCTATCTTTTTTTCATAATTAATCGGTAAAACGTATTATACAATTGACAATTTGTCGTATATTATACTTTAATAATAGCTACACTCTGAATTGTACAACTAATTACCTATATTATATATCTACGTTTTGAATTTGCTAAAAACAATATCTCTAAAAAAAAAAAATAACTTGATAGAATCGTCGTGAACCACATAGTCATGATCAGCCCAATATAATTGTAAAACTTTTTTACTGTAAATATAAACAGTCATCATTTATTATAATTCTTTTTTTTTTTTTTAATGCATATATGATTAGATGAGTCGTCGTACACTCGTACGTGTAGAATCGTATACCTGCAAGACTCTTCTGCTTGGTAATAGTACCGAATTACTTCGATAGTTTTCACAGAAATGTATAAAAAAAAAATATATGAATTTTAAAAAAATTATACTTAAAATCTCTTAAAATGTGCATATGAATTGTTCGGCTCCGGCTCAGAGCGGTTCTATATATACTAACATAATATTTTCATCTGAGAGGATTCGTTACGACTGATCCGATTTTATATGTATAATATACATTGTATATACACAAATGTGTAGTACAAAAACGAAAAACCGTAACGGTAAACACACACGCAGGCACATATGTCACTGCGATCGTCATCAGTCACCCTCTCGATGTAGTACTGTTTCGTCGACGAAAAAAAAAACAAATTCGTATGTACGTAAATATCGTGTCGAACTACCCTCGTATATAGCATAAAAAAATTTCCGATGGACGAATAATATGGTGGTCTGACCCGTCTTGTATATTTTATACTATTGTATGTGTACACAATAGTCCCTAGATCCCGCGTAATTGAATAATAATACAATAATTGAATCCCGTGTATACGTACTTTATATAAAATGTGTTCTGGTATATATGGTAAATAAATTAACTACGTCTGATTAGCCCATAAATGTATATTTACATTAATGCATAGTGCATCGCAGACCCTAGTCGAGGACAGTTTTGTGAGAGAAATTCGAGAGAGAGATAGAAAGAGAAAATTAAAAGGAGTTTTTTACTGTTTTTTATACAACGTTTCTCTTCCGGACATTAATTAATCCAATAACAATATATTTACAAATTCGTTTAATTAATCGTTGCAATGTTTACGTGACGTATATATACACATATGTGGTTTCCCCTTTCCTCCTCGTTACCGTGGTGCCAATCCTCTATCCAATCACGTTAAAATGTGATTGCGGAATAGAAGATTTTCGCCACTATATAATGACGAGATAATTGTTATCAACATTTAGTATTTAAGTCGTCGCCTTTGGTTTGCGGTAGGTCAAAATGCATATGCGTTAATTTATTATTATCAATTGCAACGCGGTCGTACGTTATATTATTACCGTCTCCAATGTACGCATAGGTAGGTACATATATATATATATATATATATATACACACACTATTTTGTATTATACTATTATACTAATAATATTTTCTCCTAACGTTCATTTTTTATTTCGACGTATATTGTATACATAATCGAATAATAAAGTATTCTGACGAGTAACGTAGAGATACTATAGATACGATAGATAATATACTTATAGACCACAATTGGCACGACCTAAGTCCTGTTGCAACACAATTTATAAGTTTTAAAATGCAGAACGTGTATGGTGTAATCGGAAAGGGGGGAAGGGAGTGTAAGACGATCCGATTAATTATAATTAGTATTGTGCAGCAATTCAGACGATACAAATTTCCTCGACCTAGGATTTATTCGGTGCAATTGTATTATTTTTATTTTGTACAGAATTTGATAATCTCCCTTATTGTTAAGTCCCTGTTTCCTTAACAATCTTCTTTCCAATGCCTGTTTAAATTTTATTAAGTATTGATATTACATAAAAAAACACAATTGGATTCAGATAAAAAATGTCATGAAATACTGTTTAAATATCAAAACTGTATACATTTTTGGAAAGTTTTATACTACACACAATTGTAGGTTCCGACATCAACGCGTTTGCTGTACATACCATATCGATCTACGGATGTTCATATACGTTATCTCATACACATATATATATATTAGAAATGAATGGGAAAATCGCGCGTTTTTTATTAGTACGCAATTAAAATAATTGACTGGAATTAATAATATAATAAATCATCAGCGTGTGTCCGTGCGCGTTGTATTTAATAATAATTTTAATCGAAACGGTTCGCCGACAATTAAAATTGCATCTACAGTTTGTCTGCGCCTACACATTCACACATATCGCCATGAAGTTCTGTCAAAATAATATTATATATTACAATATTACTGTTATACGTACCTACCTGTATAACATCATTAGCTAATTTATTACTATTTATAGTTGTAGTATTATGTCCTCGTATGTTTGTATATTATTAAAAATATTAATCTAGGTATACTGGAATAGTATTAATATAATATCTTTTTAAACGAATAAAAAAAAAGATTAAAAAATGAATTTTTTTTAATTAAGTATTTAATAATTAAAAAATTACTTAATCACTGTATATTATATAATACATATCAATAATATGGCTATACCTATAGGCTATAAATAATAATTATATTGCGTTTTAAATATTGTCATGCCTCGTACTGATCATAGAGTAAAAATATATTATACCAAATAATACTGATGCAGAAAATTACTTTTTGGATTCTGAGTGAAGCGAGGGATCTTTGGTTTTTACAATAATGATATTGTGTATTAATTTATGTCCCTATTATCAACATTTATAGTAGAAGGAATATTCCAAATGTTTTATATGTACATACCCATTTTCTAGTAGGTAGCAAATTTGAACTCGATTTTAGAGTTGTATATATATTATATATACTTTATAGCTTTATGTAGAGCTCATTTTTCGAACGCAAAAATTCTAAGTAGTGAAAAACTGCACTTTATGGTCCAAATCTGTTATAATTATATTATCGTAAATCTAAATACAATGATCTTGGGGTATCCTCTTTTCTCACTTGAGTATTTTGCACGCGAACACACTCTAATACGAACATATTTTTGTTCGAGATATAGGTTTATACACTATATATAATTTCCTACGAATTTCGACAATTTTTCCTTTATAATTTATAAAGGAAAAATTGTCGAAATTTCCATTAATCTAATGGTGTTAATCATTATGATAATATTATGATAATACTACTACCGTATTGTATTTAAACATTTTTACGTGAATTAGAATGGTCATAAGATTGCATTTATACTGAGCGTCTTGTCGGTAAATATATTTCCTTACGACCATATTATGGATTGTACTCGAGGTTGTTCACGAATAACTGCGAACAGAATATTTGCAATCAAGGTATCGTCCACACCTAAGTCTGTTAGGTTAACTTTTCGTGAAAAATGCTCAAGTGAAGACATTTTCACCAAATACATATATTTTATTACTTTATGGACATGATAAAATTTTTAAAGTTTCTTTTTACCAATTTTGTATTATTTATAATAATATTATAGATTTTGAGACTTTTATGTTATGAAAATGGTAATTTTAGGTTTTGAGACCTAAAATTTGAATACCAAGTTAATCATACGTTAAAATTCGATGAGGGTCTTGATTTTTATTGTAATTAATCTTCCAAGTACAATAACAATGAAATGGAGGAAATCGATTTTTAACAGTTTGTTATGTACACTATATATTATATAACACCAAGATCCGTTTGCAGTATCATATTTTAAAAATAAATGAATTATTATTATATATTATAATTATCATAGCTATCAATTTAAACACATCCGCAAACATGGGTATCCTATTCAATGAGCAAAGTGCTTCCACTCCCATATACTCAGTACTGACTGGATTTTATTTAATTATATTTTTTTCATGATAATCAGGTTTCAGAACATTATTGCATTTTCATATTTGTTCAGAAAGTAAATAGAAGAATTCTGATTTGACACAAATGTGTTTTGCGATGTCTAGATTTTAAATTCAAAATTTTTAGCGCATATAATTGCATATTTTGGCAAAAAAAAAAAATGCACAATAAAAAATGTTTATAATATTTTGAAAAAATTAATTATTTTTATAAAACGAACAAATTTATGTATTTACGTCATGAAATTTAACCATAAAAATCTTGATTATTTTATGTAACATGTTATATAAGTAATAGGTAATACGATAATTTAATGGATTTGTGATTGTATCCGAATTTAATACAGTCTGTATAATGCTTGTTAAAAGTGTTTACCTGGTAGTACATACTGAAATGTGTTGACTTCTTTTTTTATCGTTGAGCTATTTACCCGCACCAGACGTATTGATGATTTTTTAATAAATATTAATATTTTGATTATAATATATCAACTTTTTCTAGTTGAATATTTAAGTACTTTTGCATATTTTGTTAACGTGCATATATCAACGGTATATTTTTATGATTTTTAGTGCACGTCTTAGACCCCGAATTAATAATACGATGTTCGTCATATCATAAAAAAACTTATATTGTATGTAAAAAAATTAAAATTAAAATTAACGATCTTAAGCTAGACTGCAAAAAGTATGCAGGAATAGGTATATATATATATATATATATATATGCAGTGTTGGATAAGTTACTTTTAAAAATCAATTAAATTACATTACAAGTTACATTAAATAAATATAATTCAATAATTACTTTCCAGTTATTTTAAATTATTTTCATCAAGTTAAGTTACTGATTGAGTTCAAAAGTAACGAAGTTACAAATAAAGAAACTTTTGTTTCCATAAAATGTTAACATTGAATAATATAACTATTAAGTTTTCACTTTTCACATTCAAGGAGCGTCTAAACACAAAACTAAACCGTGAAAATACTGCGCATGCGCGAGTAAAATAATTATCATAGAATTTTTCTATTGTAAAAATGTGATACCTCGGCCGCTGCGTTTTGCTTGGCACATCGGTAATCATATAAGCGCTCACACTACAACCGTGACGTCACTAAATCTGAGCAGTACGCAATCATAACCATTCATTGCTCACAAATTATCTTCTTGATCATATTATATAATTTATAATAATATTATGAAAAATTTGTAACTTCAAAAATACCGCGTTACTGATCATGACATGCAAATTACTTTTAAATAGTAGGTAATTGGATTACACTTGCGTTACTTGGAATAATAAGTAACGCAATTACTACTGCGTTACTCGAAAAAGTAATTTTGTCACAGTAACTTGTAACTTGAGTTAAGTTACTACCCAACACCTATATATGGGTACCTATGTATATGATATTTATATATTTTACCGTGTATAATAGTGATATGGTCACTCGTCTGCGGTCAGAGTTTTACGCACAGAAGGCGTAAGTGTAAATCACCTCGAGGGTACGCGGTGACAATGGTCTGCTGATTAAAAAATAATCACTTATTATATACCTGTACCTACTGCACGATAATAGTAGGTACACGACGTATAGTGTACAATATGTATAATGTCCGAGCGCGTCGACACGACCCGTCCAGCCGGGTCTGCCCGTAAATTAGCGTCCCACCCTTTTGGCTCCGACTCGTCGTAATAATACTGCACCCGAGTCGTATATAATAATATGATAATATTATATATTATGCACTTGAGGTGCATGTCGTTGTAGGTATATATTATATATTAAACGTCCACTGTCTTATTCTGTCGTTTACACGTAATAATAATAATTTTTACATCCCCACATGGCCGGGTCATCCACGATAATATTGTATGTTTACGTATAATATTAAAATTAAAATATACACTAATATGTAATATTATTATGTGTCCCGTTGCCGTCGCAATACATATTGTGTCCGTCCGACCTTTCGCGGCTCCTATACAACAATAATAATACGGTGTTCAGTTCGTTTAATATTCCAAAACGTACGCCGCGCCGCCGCCGGTCGATGCCGTCTCTTTCTCCGCGCGTACATTTAGGTAAAACAACCGCGTCCGCGAGACGGCCAGTGAGACACGTGTGTGTTTTTTATTATATTATTGTACATTGTTTTTCTTTTTTTTTTTTGTGTGTGTGTGTCCTTTTTGTCTTATACTACGCTACTGCTATAATATTATGGTTTATACCGTTTATTTTCAGACACCGAGGTGGCCTCTTAAACATATACAATACTATACCTATACTTACACATACAATATTAGATACTATATTTCCGCTTAATTTAATACGCCCATGTACGAATAGTTATTGTAGTTTTTTTCCAAGTATATTTTCACTTTTTTCTATTAACACTGCATTTTTCATCCCACAGTTATCCCCTTAAAATGTGCATCGTTTAGACAAATTTAAATGCACATTTAAAACTAGTACCCATGTATAGAACCTATATAGAGAACAAAAGAACTATATAGAATTGCAATTTATTTAAACTTATTGCATTTCATGTTACATACAAGTCACAATATAGACACACTTAGGTACCTAGTACATATTAGAAGCACTTTTTAAATGCTTTTATTTGAAAGTATTTAATACGGAATTTTGAATAATTTTCAAAAGTATTTTATTCTTTGAAAAAAAAAACGTATTTATACCAAAATACCTATTATATATGTATAATTGATTTTTTTTAGTACGTTTCCGTCAGACTCCAATGTAAATTATTATTCTCTGAGAATCTAAAATAATTAAAACCCATTAAACACATATTGTTTATTATTTAAGTTCAATAAAATAATTATATAATTACTACTTAATATTTGCATTACCTATTCAATTTAGTACGTAGGTATATAGATGAGAAAAATTATTCTGAAAATATTGGAATATTTTTTTATGAAGTGTTCCAAATACATTGGGAATACCGTCAAAATATTCGAAAACATATTCCGATTGCTTTTTTTGAAAATATTCGAAAAATGTATTTGAAATATTTTAGATTCTGAGCGTAGCGAGGAAGCTTATGGTTTTACAATGATATTTATTTTTTTTTTTTTTCTGTAAACACTTTTTCTACCAGAAGGAGTGCTCCGATCTTTACACTCATACCCGGTTTCCGGTAGCAAATTGCATCTAGTTGGTACTTTTGACAGGTCATTTTTCGATTTTCATAATAGTTTTTAAGAATTATTTTACCCAAGTCTGAATATAAGTATAGTTCTAATAGTATTTGAGATGAGATGGGTAGGATTCATTTGGACCAATTTTTGGAACCCATTTGGGTTACAAAATAACATTTTCGAATAAATATTCTTCCCATTTGATCAGGTTTAGGATTGTATATCTTCGGCATGGTTAATAATTCTTCTCTTTATTATTATTATCAGTATAATATTTTGTTGGATTACTTTAAACATTAATTTTATACTTTATAAATCGTGCAATACTTATACGTGCATACATACACAATTGATCGTCGCATTATAATAGCTATACAGTCCTATTAATATAGTAATATATATATATAGTAGTTTTATAATGCATAATATGATATTAATCGATATGAAATAATTATAAATAATAGGATTACTCATTAGGTATTTCATAGTTATTCCTTATAACTACATAGATATATTAATTGTGGAAGAGTAAAATTTATCCAAATGGTTCACTAAAAATTGGTCCAAACAAGCGGCCGTTTTATGAATTATTATCCAACGTGTCTGGCTTAAACGTGTTTCCCTCAATTGAATCTATTTGGAAATTTTCAAATAGTTTTTCGTATAAGTTAGACTATTCTAGACCTCTAGAACGAATTAAACAAATAGCTATATCTATAGTGCTTTCAATAGTTTTAATTAAAAACCCCAACACGGCCAACAGCTGTAGTTTTTCGGTAAAGTTACTAAGTTGTCTTTATACCATAAATTTATAATTTATTTTCGCAAATAGGTATTGACGGTATTGTAAATACAGAAAATTTGATTGGCCATGAAAGAAGATGATGATCCTGCAGAGTAGGTGTCTATCCATCCTTGAACATATTTTCAGTTACTTCGGCCAATATTTATACGTAAAGTGTAGGTACTATGTATATGCATATTACATTTTCAAACATTTATTTCTATTTTCGTGCAATTTATTTTTACCTTCTTTTTATTTTAGTGTTTACTGCAACTAGTATATAACATATTATATACTGTATATTAATGAGAGTTTTCGAGTATAAACCGCAACGGACAATACCTAACTAACACGAATTTATTTATATATTTCGAAAACCATTTAATTGTGGATTTCGATATAAAATGTATATAAAAATATCTATCTCGCACCATAAAATAGGCTATACAGTATACACTTTATGTCATAATAATATATTATGATTTTTATTCTTTTGAAAATCATTTAACTTTATATACGCTTTCTCATAACATTATGATTGTCTATATATATTAACTACCGCTTGTAATATAATAATATAAAGTCTAAACGTATATTATAAGTAAGTGAAACTTCCGCGCAGTGATTTTGTTTTCTTGAGTCCTCCCTCCCCCATACTACCGTGGACGGTGCAATAATATTATAATAATTATTATTATTAGTAACGACCGGAAAAAGTGTATATAAATATATATACCAAATGGACGTGACGATGAAATTTTTGGACTTGTCATCACTTTATATTTTTGATTCATTTTTTTTTTTCGTTTTATATATATATAATATTATATTATATGAATTTCGGCGACGTTTGGCCGGAAACGATTAGCGACGGCGATGATGTGCGGCTGTCGCACATGTGCTGCTACACGGAGAAGTTTTGTGCGCGTCCTTCGAAAAACCTATACCGGTGCGGAACGCGCGCGTAAAAATATATGTAAAAAGCATTTTTTAATATATATATATATATTATACACACATATTCACGTATACGCTTTGCAGTGGTAAAGCACTTAACACCCCCCATTTTTTAGCCCACGTGTTGGCTAAAATCCGACGGTTAAAAAATACGATATTATTATTTTAGATGATCTCGAAAATACACTACGATAATAGCAAACTGATATAGTAGGTATATTTATCGTGTCCCAATATCTCTGGTCTATTCACATTGTAATTTATAGGTGTACAAGGTGCGAACGATAAAAAAAAGGCCCCCGGATTCGTTTTGTTTTCACGACTCTCCACCGACAACGCTGGTTTCTAAATAAAATGTTTTTCCAACTTGACTTTTATGTCTTCTTAGTTTTTTTAGGTCTCTAAACATAAGATTAGTTACTTTATATCCTCGTTGTGTCCATCCGAGGTGGAATACGATTCCGCAAATTTTGCGGAATCGTATAGATTTTAATTGCCCATTTAAAATATACACGATTCCTCAAATGTCTTATAAATATACACGACTCCGCAAGATTTTAAATGCAACGTTGCCGTACCATCCGTTATACGCTTAGACGACTGCATTTTGTACGTTGGAGTACATATAATATATACGTACTCAAACGTATATTACTTTATCTACAAAATAAAATTTATGAACTTTTTACCATCCATTCTAATGGAATAAGCATGTTCTTTGTCAAAAAGAATATACAAACATGCTCATTTTAAAACCTAAATTTAAATTGAATTTTTGCATTTTTCAATATTTTCAATATAGTTTTTTAACGTGACATAAAAAACTGCCGAAAAATTACGAAAAACCACTAAAAACTGAATTTTGTCTAAATTGCGCATAGTTATGTATATGTACCGTTTAACTACTAAACAATTTTCAAATAATTTTCCATTAGGTATATGAGTACATATGGAATAGCTCTACTTATAGTCAAAATAACCAAAAAATATTAGTTAAAGGTTCCTGGTTATAATAACAATGTATTTTAGTTGTCTTATCAATACATTATATTTGAAAAAAAAATGAAAAAAATATTCTGGTCAAGTGGATTCGAACACGTTACCATTGGCCAACTTATTACACGCATTACCCCACACGGCCACTAAATTTGAAAGAAAAAGCGAGCAAAAATTATTTTCTTAACTGAAATTAAAAATCATAATAAACATATTTTAATGATATTTTAATATATTATATACAAATATTCATTTTTATTATTTTATAACAATATAAAATAAAACAAAATTAACGAATATTTAAATTTATAAAGTGAAATTATTAGAAACATTATTAATTACATGGTATTTTATTTGAAATTAAATAAGATCGTGTAAGATCGTTAAATATACTTAACCGCTAAATTTTTTCTTCATAGTTTTTTTTTCATCAAAAAATACATATTTTCTAAATCTAATCATCAACCCTGGGGTATATACGTACTCATATGTACAAAATGCAGTCGTCTATATACGACAATAAGTATATAACGGATGGTACGACAACGTTGCATTAAAAATCTTGTGGAATCGTAATGGGCGTATAATTATAATTTCAAAATATACCTTATACTTATTACGATAATAACCCTTTAATTTTAATAGTTAATAGAATTAAGAAATATTATCATAATGCAGATTTATGAACACTCTGTATATCTATCCGCTTGTTTACATGGTACATGTATAATAATATGTATATGAGTCTGCAGATTATCACGACAACCCTGCGACCGCACATATGCCGTTCACGTGTGCCCGAAAACCCCAAGGAATATAATAATATGATCGTTATATAGTAACTCCGGGTAGTTAAATACTCGGGTCCAGACCGCATATCCACCGGCTCTGCGTAGTACATATAGAGACGTAGTCGATGGTTCGAAAAGGCGGTTATTTTTAAAATTGAAAAACTATATACTACCGCGATTATTACTACAATATGTTCAAGCTATAGCGCATGCATGTACCTACAGTAACTCTCAGATTGGGTTAAAAATCGGTATTTTTCAAATTGTGAGGATGGGGGTTTCTACGATAAAAAGTATATATGTTTGAGTAAAATTTCATCTTATTATCGCTTAATTTATGAAAAATACTTTTGCCGTATTTACATTCGTTCTGGGTACATCAAATACAATCGAGTATTTGACCCATGTTCATGAGGGGTCGAACAGATTTTTTTTTATAGGTATTGAATACAAATTATATTTGATTCCATGCAGAATAAAAAAATGTTTTACAGTTTAATTACCTATTCTTTGAGTGATAGGGAGCGAATGCCCTCATTGCCCCCCCCTCAAATCCCTTGATATTTCGATAATATATTCAACATAATATCTCATATAAATATATTTTATACATATAAATTTGTTTAACTGCAGTCGTATAGTAAAATATTGTTATTACTAGCTTATAAACTATATATATATATATATAATGACGCTGTTGCATATGGTTTCGATGACCACGAATACCTTCACGACACGAGCGCATCTCATAAACAACAATGGATTCTCTTTCACGTGTGTCATGCGAGTCGGATTTTAAGAAGAAAAACGTGATTATATATCCTTTTTTTTCACTCAAACACATGGTTTATGGTTACGTACTATTTGGTTTATTATTATTATTATTATTATTGTCCAGTGTCCAGTCCTTATATATATATATATATTATATAACTATATTACTTGTATATACTCGTATAGTAGGTATATATATAGTGAATACTGCCGATACTGGATATACATGGGTATTTTTGACCCACTAGAAGAAAAACAAAGTTTTAAATCACGTTATGACGGATTTTCCATTTTTATGTCTTTTTGTTCCCTTTGTGACAAATACAAAATGTAATCCGTTAAAAAAAACCCCGCTTCACAATATAATCCTGGATATACAGCCTAAATATGAAAAACGAAATACGAGAGTACTCTACTATATTTTCTTGTAAGGGATGTAATCAAAATGTAATTATTATAATTATAATTTTTTTCAATGTCCTAAATGTCCTACATTATACTGCACATATTGTTATAATAAAACGTCTATTGTATATATGCAGTAGGTACCTACTGCCTATATAAATAGTGAACTCGTCGGTTTCGCGGGTCGTCCCCGTTGAGTTCTCTCGATATACTTTTGTATTATTAAACACATGACTGGAAAAACATACGAAGCATGTGTGGGAAACATTTAATATTATATTACCACCAAAATTTCTATATACTTCGTAATACTCGTATCACAGTATGATATTGTATCCAATTATTTTAAATGAGCGAATTATTATAAAAAATGTAAGCAACCTCGAGGTCGTATGTCTCGCTTTTCACCTAAACATATATATCCAATATTCCTTAGGTACATAATACATATACCTATGGCATATAATGAATACCATCGCATGCAACTTTTTAAATATATTTTTATGGCGTTTCTGATTCTACTTTATTAGTAGTTTTGAAAATCAATACGTAGCTGTAAAATCGATTTTAATTTATTCAGAGTTGGAACATAATATTTCCAAAGAATTATCAAGAAAAATATTATTATTGTAATTGGTGACAATTAAAAAAATATCTTATGTTTTTGAACTGCTTGAAAATGCAGTGTAGGCGTGCAGATAATTATAATATATTTTTTTGAATAATTATAAATCAATACTTATATAAATTATAAAATATCTATGTTAAGGTCTATAATATTATATTATATAACATATATATTGTGAAATATTAAATTCCCTTTATATTATATGAATTACGATGTAATTATTATACATTTATTTTACTTCTAATTATAAATTAAACAATACTTGTGTTAGGTTTAAGACATTTTATAATTGTGTTTTGTGAAACTAATTTTTATTTAGCATGTTATTCGAAATTCTACTCGCAAGAACGTTTATTATACATAATATATAGCGTATAATGTACATATTATAAAGTGATACGAATCAGAATAGGTTTCGGAGACCATTATTTTCAAAATGTAGTATGTAATATTATTATACAATTGATTTTCGATCGAATATATGTTTGGTTTATGAATAGGACCCTAACGAATAACAAAAAAAATAAAATAAAATTTAACATTTTTGCCGTCGTTCGTTACCATCACGGTTCGTGAAATCCGATATTTAGCGATATGTTTGCAGCGTTCAGTCGTTAATGCTAAGGGAAAAAATCGTGTCGCGTTCGTTATTAATTATTTTATTTCCCAAAATATCTCGTTGGACCTGACCCTGTAGCAGTATATACAATATATAGTAAGTAGGTAGGTATACTACACCGTGCGAGTCGTATTACAAAATATAATAATATTCTCTCGCACCCATACTATATATTTTAATAATGACGTATAGCGGGTTCAGAACCAAAAGGTATAGGTTCAAACTCGTAGTATTTTCAAAATGTTTAGGAGCTCATTTTTAAATTTTCAATATTTATATCTATTATTCAATAATATTGTGCCAATGCGAGTTAATTCATTCCAATATTTCAGAAAAACTAAGTTATTTTTTCAAAAATTGACGATTTAAATCGTTTGGGATGTTCTGAACCCATGGTTTAAGCCAAATAGTTTAATATATTATAATGTGTTTATTGAGAAAGAGGGGGGATTACTACGTTTGTACATTTTTTTGTAACAATTTTTCTCCGCCCTAGCCGTTTTGGTGTCTGCAGCAGTGTGCCATGTGTATTATACATAAATGCGTTTGTATACATATAGTACATAGTATGAGTATATTATACGTATAATATAAGTACACAGTACAGGGATTCGATAGTATATTGTGTTGACGATGACCGCGTATAGTTTTTAAACCCATTTAGTGTACAACACGCACGCACCGTAAAATCATACTATCTTGTGTAATGTGTATACACTTTGGCAGTTTGGCCCCAGTAGTGGTATCGACGAGATTAGATAAAACCAAAAACGTTGGATTTCTGTGTGACTTTTAGTTTCTCCTAAGAGTAAATAATCACAAAAAATCAATAATAAATTGTACACTTCCTTTTTGTACCTACCTATATATTTGTACGATACCTTGACATGTACGTGATTTGAAGTATATTATATACCTACGTATAATATCCAAAATGTCAATCCTTGAATATGTGCAGTGTTTCAGGGCGAGGTACAAATTATTATTTATGACCGATAAGATATGAGATGGGTCCAATGGTCGGTCGTCCAATTTGTCACCGTATACGTAATTTAAACCGAAAAACCTCATCGAACGCGATATATACATTAAAAATCGTATATTTACACAATATATAGGTATGTACATAATATATAGACGTAACGTGGTATGACTTAAGTCCTACTACAATAATTATTTCTAATCCAGCAACGTTTAAATTGGGACCATCAAAAGTTAATGTTTACCTATAATTTTATTTCTCACAAAATTATTTTGTTTTAAGTTGTAAAATTGATTTTGTTTTTTCACATTTACACGTATATTATAACGAAATACGAGATCTTTTTAAGAGGACTAAACAATAAGCATCCCCCACATCTATGCACTATATTATTACAGTTATCACAGTGCACAGTGGAGACCTATGCATAATAATATCTGTTTATTATCCGTCCATCGTATACAATCACGGACGTGGTCATGGATTTAATGGTTTTTATTTTAACACTCTGTACAGGGAACAACGTGTACCTACTGCATGTCCGTATACGTCTGCGTATCGTCTTGGCCCGGTGTTTATCTACACATATTATTATATGCTCCGTATATACACAACATGTATATTATAAAAGTATACGTAATATACGCACGCGTCTCTAACAATAACGTCAAAGACCACGCGAGTCCCTTATCAAGAAGCACACACACACCTGTTTGAGCGCATCAACCACCCGGTGGCAAGCCAAAATTCTACACGGCACAATAAATGCACCGTGTGTGTACACACCCCCCAAGATATACGCTCCTGTGTCCTGGAGGATATAGGGTCATAAGGAAGGTTTTTCGAAAATAGCCTGTTACAAAACGTGGTAGGTATATAGGTACCCGATGACGGAGATGACGAATGACTGTTACGACGGGTGCAGTATATATATAGAAAGGGACGAGATTTACGAAGGTTTAAATATTCGTGTAATCATCATTTCTCACAATATAGGATATCGTAGCAGATTTTTCTATTATATATTGTAATGCATATATTTATTTATTTATTTGTAATTAACGCCAATCGGCAATTATAATAATGTACATTGTATATATATATATATAAAGATTACAAAAACAAATTAAATGTGATAAAACAGTTATTTACACGTAAAAATACATATTTATATAGAAAAAGAAAAAGAAAATTTGGAATCAAATAACGCTAATAATGGTCTAACAGGTTTACTTGGCGTAACATTCTATGAATGGGATGATTATGACCGTAAGCTGTTTTATGAGTTGGCACGGCGAATAGCTGGTGATTTCTGGCGCTGTGAGAAGGAACACGGAAGGAAATTGAGGAAAGGAGATCAGGAGCATCTATGAAACCATTTAGAAGGGAGAAAATGAAGTTGGAATCGGCATCGAGGCGCCTGATAAGTATATAATATTATTAGATGTTTGAAGACGACAAAAAACAAATACATACTGTAAACGTAAACTTAATAAATATTATTTTGTACTGTTGTGTCCAGTGGCGCTATTTAAGGGATTCAGACTATACTTTTGCAACCCGGTTTTTTAATTTGTGTCAATGGCCTTCGTCAAGTTTAATAATTGCACCGATTTGATAACATTTTGAATAGCTATCAGGCCACCTAACTGCCTATATAGTTATACGACCTGATAGAACGAAAAATGTGTACTACTTATATATGTGAACGGTCTATTATTTTGCTTAAAAAAAAGGTTATCAAGTTTTTTAGGACGTCATTTTTACACTAAAAATCGTCTGACGGGACGAAAAATTGGTCTGCTTCAAATGTTTCCATCCCTAGATTTAAAAACTGAAATGATACCCCGGGTTGTGTTATTTATCTACATATATGTAAAATATAAGCTTTATTATTTCATAACGTATTGCAAACGGTAAAACTAATATTTTAACAAATATTATTATAAAAATGTATGGTATAAAACTACCGTACCTACATACTACTTTAATTAGTATACAGCCCCTTCTTATAATAGTGAATTATTATTATTTGGATTTTGAAGATTATATATATGGTGTAAATACGTATAAGTATACACATAGATATTTGTATAATGTGTTACGCACACAATATTTAATATTATATATGTATTGATGAGTCAACAGATTTTTTAAACGATTTATTATATTTACCAACACTTGTGAATAATGCTTTCTTTATTTTTTTCGTCACAACACTATATGATATAATAATACCTATAATATACTATAACACCTATACGCATTTTTATCAGTAAATACCGATTCGATTTCAAATTATACATTTAATCATGCCATAACTATTTAATTACTAAACACTACTAAATGCGCGGTTCCCCTAACACATATTTCGAATAGTAAATATTTAATTGTTTTTAATTAAACTATCAATGATAATAATTATTTTCACAAATCTTATCGCCTACAATATGTACATAATATTTAATTTTCGGTTGGTAGATTAGCATATTTTATGATCGCGATAGATGTTGTATACATCATCGAGAATAGTTAAGAATACCACTTTATAATTTGTATAAGTAGTTTATGATTGAGGTATAATATTATTTGTACTATAGTCTATAGCCGACACTTGAGGATATTCAAAGGTCAATTTAATGAAAGAAACATAATTTTAAAGTTTAAACACTTGTCAACAATGGATCATCGCTATATATGATATGTATAAATTAATAATATTATGTTATTATATATTATACATTACATATATGTACAATAGATGTATTTCAAATTTAATAATAAATTAAAGTATAAACCATCAAACCAAGTGATCAGAATTTATAATAATAGTCCAATACGTTATAATGTTTAGTTGCCGGTCATTGAGTTAATTATTATTGTCCTGCACAAGTCATATAATAAACCATATGGATAAATCCATATGTATATATGATTAGTATGTGAACGGATCTCCGATTCATAATTTTATTATTATTGTCACAGTGCAATAATTCTATTTTATTTCGAGAATCGGTGAAGGGCTGTCATCGTATTGAACTCGTAAAAATCATATATATATATATATATATGTAGTGTGACGGATTCTCATTAAATGTCAAAATTTATTGTCTAACCCAAGTCGTTATAACGTATTTAAGGAAGAGGGGGGGGTGTTGAAAAAATCAAACGATATATACATATAAGAAACATATTTCGTGATGTCTGACCCGCGAGATGGATTTGTTTTTTTGAACCGGAAGCTGCACACAACACGTCATATTACGATATTATATGATGCTGTGGTCGCCAAACGTCTATTTCAGTGTATAAGATCGTCGGAGGATGAGAAGATTACGTCCGTAGCACGTTTTTGCGAATCATAACGAGTAATTTGAGACGATTTTGAGGGTTATACATACGTGGGATCCAGGCTAAAGTATAGAATTTCGAGCGCATCAACGATAATGTCTTTTACGATTTAAATGATTTAAATGTACGACTGTAATCATTATACAATTTTAAATAGTTACCTACAAATGTATACATATAGGATATATAGGTTATATTGATTATAATAGTTTTGATAAAAATTATAACTCTATACACAAATTATTGAGCCTATAAAATATGTTTCTACTTTAATTTAAATTCAATTTTTACTAAAAAAAAAAACTTGCGGTCTTTATTCTTTAAATCGATTATTAAAATTATGTATCATATTATCCCAAGAACCGAGTTGTCTATTCAGTTAGAAATAGTTATAGCAGCTGTATCTTCAAAGAAAAAACGTACACCATTTAGTGTTTAGAACTTAATATAATATCTGACAAAAATTTATGAAACTTATATGAACACGTAGGTATATTAATGTGATAAATATGAGCTATATAATATGATCATCACGAGGAGACGACTGCTGCAGGATAGATGCAGGTTTAAATGTGTTACGATTTATGGCGTCGCGACGTCCACTATATAGTATATACCGCGAGTAGGGGAAAACGGCTGGCTAATGAATTATTTTGAGCCCTGATTTTTATTTATACGTGACAGGATCTATATCATTTCCAGAACCCAATTAAACCGGAGATTTATCATAACATTCTATTTAGAATTGTATCCAAGACGGGTTTTAATCTTTATAGGTATGAATTCTCTTCATGTTTTGCATCAGGTAACAGCCTATTTTCAATGATAAATTTTATTTAATATTTATTTTTATCTATATAAAACAGATATAGTTAATAGATACAGCGTTGGATTAATTTGTAATATATAGGTATTATATTTGAATTCTGTGTATTTATCAGAGTAATTTATTATTAAACTTTTTAGACACTATATATATTAAAAAATAATGCGCATAATACCGATTTCTATTTTATCATATGTAATAATAGTAATAATAAATAATTGAAATATTTATAAATAACTTATTACAAATATGAACCATATTATATAGAATATGAATTATGATACATACATAAATACCATAATGTTGTTTTTAGTTTAAGAAAAATAACGTAAAAAGCAGAACAATCTTACTTACATATATATTTATACAGGAATACCACCCACTATACATATACATACAATTTAACTCGAATTACGATTTTTAGAGTATATATTATGCTATTTTACGCATCTAAAAAGATATATTAATTATAAATACTATCATCTTTATACATACTACAAAGTATTATTGTTCACATTATTCCAAAGTTCTACAATGATAAATATACGTTTTAAAATCCGTTTCTTATATGATATAGCTGGTTGACATAGTCCATATTTTGGACGTTTTGAAAGAAACAGATGTGCAGCTGATCAACCAACCCTACCGCATGTGTTCTATCCCAATAACACTGCCCATTTTTCGCCTAAACACTTACCTATTCGTACAGTAGCATAATTTACTATACATTTTTGAGGTAATGAACATTTTCAGATTATCCTCCTTAAAATAAATGGAAAAAAATGGTCATCATAAAATGTAATAAGAGGATTCACAACAAAACAATCTTAATTTTAAATATTATACAATTTTCAAAATCTTTGGAGTAGATGAAGGCTCTCATGAATATATTTGGGGTAGCGACTCCTTATGTCTAGGTCTAAGAATAATATGTCTCACACCAAGATTTTAAGGAGTACTATATAGGCAATTTTCAGATCATTTTAAGAAAAATTATTAATCTATAATGACTAAAAAAACGTATTATATATAATAAATATATTTTGAAATTTTAAAGTTATTTTAGAGCTATTTAGTTTCTATATATTATAGTACCTATATACCTATGAGGACAATATTTCGGAGATAATCTTATCGGGGTTTCATTTATTCTAAATATTTGACCGATTGTTATAAGTATGAAAAACTATTATGTTTTAAAATTTTTATAAATCAGTAAATCACTGTAACTCTTTGATGCCTAATTATTATTCAAAAAAATATTGTTATCTATTAACTTTATTTATTAACAATAGCTGGTGTTTTAGTTCTAAAATAATTTTTAAAGAATTTTCGTGTGTTTTGTACCAGTGGAACAACCAAGGAGGTGGACTAGGGTCCGGATCTCTCCTTTGGTAGGTCTATGTTTTTAATACTAAAAAATGTATATACCTATTTTATTAAAAATAAAGCAAATATTTTAATTTTATATTTTATTATTTGGTAAATATCTGATTGGAGAATGGATTTTACACTATAAAATATATTTTTATTATTGTTGTAAACGTAGTAATTATCTATAGAACGTTGCAGCCATATATAAATTTTTAATGAAAAACTAGCATTAGAACTTTTCTTTTTATTAACTTATGAACATCTTAAAAATATATATGGTAAATAACAATATTATTTAATGTCCTGTGAAACAGTTATTCGATAAGTTCATTTTTTTTTTAACAATTCTTGAAAATATGCTGGTATATACCTAATGTATTGTTCTCTATAATAATTTATTTTTCTTCTTTCTAATCTTTCATCTTTCTACGATATTTTCATTATTATTAAATATTGAAAAATGGAAAAGTAATAGATACCCCTATCTAATATAATATTCAAATTTTTTTTAAAATAAGTAATAAAAAACAACAATGATAAAAAATGATAGTGAAAAGGGACCACGCACAATGTACTTTTAAAATAATCATCAACATTTGATTGACAGATTTTAATTTTTTTTTAATTCTTTAATATTGCCTATATAGAACTCCTTAAAAAATCGACGTTAGACGTCCTCTTAAAAATAGATAACATACCTACTAAACGTTTTCTCGGACTCTTCCGTCGAGAAAACCTTGACTACGCCACCGTTTTGCACTTATTTGTGTGAACTTATATTAAATAGTTATATTGATACCTATATGTGACATCTTCTAAAGTCTCAAGTATACGCGTACCTACCCATATCCATATTATATGCGTATAAAATATGTATGTTACGTTATAATGCATAACAATATATTACGTGGAAAATTAATAGAAATAATATATAGGTATATATATACTGCGTGTAAAATCTTACTTGGCAAACATTTGAGTAACGAAAACGAGCGGCTTATATATATTATATGTAGGTGTATATATATATATATATATATATAGCAGTAGTATCGACGGACCCTTCAGGCCGCGAACTCGACGAAATCCATGGTCATATATAGAAATACGCTCAGAACGTCTAATAAGTCTGTTATTTATGCGCACTTTTCGATAGTTAATGTAAAAAAAAAAAAAAAAAGTCTCCACAAAAAATAAATAAAAACCGGGTTTTTTTTTTTTCGAAAATAATAAACACTGCGAACGCGCGCGCACGGTCGGGCGTGTGTGATACGGACGTCGGGCGAACTGTGTCTGCGAGCTGTTTACGGGCGGACTATTCTTGTGTCGCGCGCCGCCGCGCCGTATCCTTTGGCCGTCGTTCGAAACGGGCCGCTGCCATTGGCCGCCGCATCAGGGTAAACGGTCACCCTTCTCCTCCACCGCCAGCGTTCACCGCAGTCAATGAGCGTTTCGGCGGACCGTGTTTACGTATAGGTATATATATATAGCGTCTCCGTTACCGTGTATTTTTCCAAAGATCTCGCGTATGGATAAACACGGTTTGTTTTGAACGCAAATTACGCAAATTTACTGGAAAAAACGCCGAGATACTCGTATTATAAATACTTATTGTGTACGGGAAAAAATCTAATCCGAATTCAATCGCAAGAACATTTATTTTTTATTTATTCTATATAATAATCAATTATGGCCCGAGGACTATTTATTTCACTCGCACTTGGGTTGTTTCGCTATCGGCTATATATTATATTTAGTATATTATCAAAACATTCACGTGTATTTGCAGGTTTTTCGGCTATGTATGTTGTATATATATGTATATAACTATATATAGGTAATCACCGAATATAACCGAATAACAACCAAAATAACGCAACCATCAAGAAATTTGATAATATGTATCGTACCTACGAAAAATGAGCGTATTGCGTTTTTCGACTCAATATGACAAAAATACCCGTTGACAAATGACCCGAACGTATTTTTAAGTATAAACACATTTACATTACATGTATAGGTATTTCAGATAAATCGGTGCCTACGGTATTCCTTCAAGTTAAAAAGTTAGAGTTAAGTCAAAAATATATTCAATTTGTGTAATTTTGGAACTCAACTAGTTAATTTGGTAGAACTACCTAAATTAGATCAACAACTTAGCTTGAACTTTCGTTTTATTAGTACTTAGCTTTTAGAATTTGCCGAAAAGAACGTGGGCGCCTGTTTACTACAATGGTATTATAATTTATTTTATTTTTATATTTCCGTCGACAACTTTACGACCAGAAAACTCGAGTCTTTTGGTCTAATCGTTACGCCATGTTCAGTGCCTACCAATTTTTTGAAAGAAAATTTGATCAAGATAGCACTTTTGAGTGGTTATTTAGTCGATATTTTTACTTTTCCAATAAACTTGTAAGGAAAAATTACTGAAAATTTTCAAAAATGGTTTAGTTCATCGTAAATTAAAAAAAAAATTGGTTTAAAAACTAAAAATATATTTAACTAATATGTATGTAGATGTGCACTATTCATTTTGTCAATTTATTTTCTTCACATTGTCGTATATATTATATTACACCGGCTCCGCTGAGAATATATTTGACCTTACGAGCGTAGTGCCTCAACCCCCTATATACTGACTAGGACAGGAAATTTTTTATGATTTTTTTCCTTAATTAAGTCAAGTTAAGTTAATACTTAATAACGTATTGTAGGCAAACCATTTTAGTGAGTTTGTACATTTTTTAAATTAAATTAATAAGGCTAAGATTTATACTATGAAGAAAAATAAATTATAATTTACCCTTGGAACCTATACTTCACGAAAGGCCGATATTTTCAATCAAAATTATTTTAAATCGTATTATAAAATTTACATTTGCATATAAATCCGGACACTAATTTAACCGAGTTAATTATTATAGTAAATGGGTACTGCATGGGTAGGTATATTTAACTTTCAAAAAATAAAACACGGGCAAATTTATTACACTGTTATCAATTAATTAAGGAAATTATAATTATAATTTTTCTGATGGAATATAAAAAAACTTAAAAAATTTGTAACGGAGTTAAGGTTACAATTTTTTCCATTTTAACTTTAAACTTAACGAGTTAAACTTTTAGCCCAAGGATTTTGGCTTAATTTATCGTAATTAATTTGATTTAAATATTTTAATTTACTTGCCCACATTTGTATATATGTAGGTTTTTCTAAAACTAAAATAGGAAAAGAATGTTGAACTGTGAGAACATAAAACATTGTATACTGGTCTACCAGTATACAATAGTTATGCAATTATCGTGTATATATCTATATATGTATAGAAAACTACTCGTATATAATAAATGTAACAATTTTTTAGCAGAGATTTTAAAATTTTACCGATATAATCTATATATAGGTATCTATTATATACACAGAATATTTGATTATTTTTAATATATTTTATAGTAAGTTAATGTCATAATGTAAGTACAATTGTATAGAAATTATGAATTAAAGACATATCGAAAAGTACTGAATCCCCTTAAATATATGGCCTTAGGAAAAATAGTTTTAAAAATGTACTTGTACGCGTATTAAGTTGTACTATATACTCGTATTATTTGATTTAACAACATTTAAAACGTGACGAACATTTACCGTTTAAAGGTTAAATTTAAATAAATAATTCATGTTTACTCAGTATACATAGGTATATGTATATTATTTTAGCGATGATGAATCATTTTGATTAAAAATCAACATTATTAACTGTATAACTGTAATATAATTATTTTAATAGACAAATTGGCTTATAATAAATTATCTTGTTAATGACCAATAGTATACTAAATAACTGCTATTCCCATAGGATTTCATATTTACCTATATAATCAAAATCAATTATATATTTATGGTTATCAGCACACACTTAGTCAATCAATATACATCTTGTAATTTTAATTATATTTACTAGAATTTCTACTTGAAATAATTTTAAGTGGCATAAACTATATTCTATTTAAAAATCCATTTTTCAGTTTATTTTCAATAGTCTACATATATATTTTATAACCGATATAATATACGTACTTATATAGTATATAGGTATGCTAAATACTATATAGGTTACATCCTGTATATGTTGTATTCCCGAATTTCCTACTTATAGGCAGGTATATATATGAATTATAAATTATAATATAGTTGAAAGGAAACAATTTTTTTGTTCCCAAAACACTATGATTTAAGTTACTTATATAAAATTTGAAATTATCTGTAGGTGACGAGTACGAAATTATATATTATATATGGGAGGCGTTATTCGGGAGTATTAAAAGTGCATTGAGTTTACGGTTCGTATAAATAGACTGAGAGACTGCCGTTCTCACTATAATACCAGAGAATCTGATATTATTTTTAAGTTCACGCAAAAACATAAAAAAGTAAAAAAAAAAAACACAGGAAACCGTATATACGTATATTAATATAATTTATTTAATATATTATATACCACTCTGTAAAGATATAAATTATTTTAATTAACCGAGAAAATACTGCACCATTAATATTATTTGGATATTTCATTTACCGAATAAATAAATGTAAAAAGTGTGAAATATTTGTTGAAAATAATAATTTTTTGAACGATATTAATAGTGTACATTAATTACAAAAAAAAAACGTGTAAACCCTAGCCACTGTATTTTTTACTGCAAGAAGAAAAAATATAGTTGTTCAATTAAAAATAATAATCAGTTATGTTATGTAGGTATAGTTTTGAATTAAGGTTTGTTGTAAAATGTTTTAGTTAAATGATTTATCTATTTTTGATTTGGTCAAATACTATTTTTACTTCTATTTTAATATAAACTTGAATTATTGTTAATTCAAAAGATGTTCATAATTTCTTATACACATTAAATTATGTTTTGTTATTATTGATAAAAATCATATTTAGTCATACATATATAACCATGTATATATAAATCGTATTTCTGCAAAAACTACTATAAAATTTGCAGGGGGTTAATAAAGACGTTTACCCAGGAGATCTTTATATATTATGATTTCAATATAGTTCCTTGCTATAAAATTATTTAAATAATAAGCTTAAAATTATAATAAATCATTTATACTTATAATTTACATCACAAAATAATGTATTTATGATATTACAATAGGTACCTGGTATATTATAATAGGTACCTATAATTACATAGCAACATATATATATTACATAGTACTACTGTATATATTTGATTAGATTAAATAATATTCATATACATTATTCATAACATTACTTAAGTGTTAAATTTTTTAACCCAAAATTCATAAGTTATTAAAAATTAAAAATTAAATCATGTAGGTATTTAGTATTTTTTATTAATAAATATTGGTTATTGATTATAATTGAGCATCGACACTATATAATAGAAATTAGAGAAACCTTATTAAAACCTAATAATAAGCTCTTAATAGAAGCTCTGATTTAGAATGCAATTTTATTATAATTTAAACCATATGACTAGAGTCAAAATTTAGTACATAAATATTGGTCTATGACAACATTGGCAACCTTTATAGACAATTACAATGATAGATATAAGAAGCAACCAAGAAATTACTTTTTATGTCGTTGCGAAAAATCTGTCGATACTAGATGATATATTATGAAACATAAACATATAAATAACTGGTTTTATCGATTTTCTAGTTTTATGTACCCACTTAAAAATGTCGTATTAAGATAAAAAATAAAATATATATATATATAGAGTAACCATCTAATGATTTACTTTATTTTAATAGCTTTAGCTTTTTTTTTATTAGACATTATTTTTGTGGAAATTGCAGTATTGTTATTTTTACTATATTTTGAATTATACATATTATATGTATAGTGTACCTATACGATGTGAGTATTATAATAAATATAGGTATGTACTATATAATATATTTAAATGCAATCGCTCATTAAATTTGTCCTCAACTTTTGTTAAAATTATTAATCATTAGGTACCTACCTTAAAACCAAACTATTCATCGCTACCTAAATTGATTTATATGTTTTAATGTAGGTTTACATATAATATTACTATATTTACTTATCCCAAAAGTTTTTAAATATCGAATCAAAATTGTCTTAAGATTATATCTTCTTCACGACTGTCTGTCTTCCTTGCAGCTGTACGTATGTATGTAATTTTGGTCGGCCATCCTAATCTTTAGTCTCGCGTCTTACACGACTGAATAATATATAATTGGGTATTACATTTCCGCTTAATAAGTTAAAGTCGGTGGAATGTAATATAGATTTTTGGAAATAATATACGCTGTAAATGATTCCTGTTCGCTGTTGGTATATATAGGTACATTTATTTTTTTTTTTTTTTTGGCCATGGTGTTAATTATTTTTGCACATGTCATTTTTCTTCTTTTTCTACAATTTTGACGTACCTAATACCTACCTAGGTATTGGGTTTTTAACACGTGTTTCAGATAAAATGTCAGAGAGGACTCAAACGACGACGACTGTTTGACATAGATAATTCCGGAATCAAGATGTCCGGAAACTCGCGTATGTATAGGTACCTATACCATATATATATATTATATATGTATACACAGACCTTAAGCCAAATTAGCACGTGCCCCAGTGCGACGAGCTTCTGCTTACGGGCCGGATGACACATAATCCGGGCGTGTGTGGGCTGTAAACAGGAATTATAGACGTACAACACACAGGCACGAAAGAAAACAAGGGGAAGAATTCAAGACAAACGGTAGATTCACATTTATGAACCGGTGTGCATGTAAAGGTGCTCGAAGGGATGTAAGACACACAAAAAAAAAAAAAAAATTATAAAATAAAAACAAAAAATATGTCTTTAATTATGATTATATGACGTGTACGTGTGTATAGTTCTATATAGTCGACCATATTCTATTTGGCCGCATCCACGTGTACTCCAAATGGCTCCAACTGAAACAATACTCGACGGTAGGAATCGTATTATATTATATTATATATTATATAGTTTTATGGCGGGTTTCTGTGGGACCAAAACGTTGTTCTAATGATGTTATATTACGATATTATGTTATGCGTATGGTGACTTTTTGGTCCCGCGGACATTTGATGACCTACACATGTAGCGCACACACTGCACACTCAGTTCTCGTATATATATATATATATAATAACATAAGTATATAATATGTGACCCGAAATTATAAGTATAATATGTCATTGTTGGCCGTTTGATTTTTCAGTAATTCGACCGAGAAAAAAAAATAACCCAAAAACCTACTGTCACATAACAGCTCCAGATTCCTACCGTATAAATTATTTCGTCGTGTTATTTGGTAACAAGTATGATTATTAAACAAGAAAAAAAACATTGGAAATTTACGTAGAATATGCAGGTGGGACCATTTACCGCCAAAATTCAGATTCCATTCCTTCCATTGTCCATTTTCCTCCAAAAAAATGTATTCATTTGTTTATTTTATATTAAAATAAAATAATAGGTATGATACGCACTAATACGCTATACCATTGATTATAAATTACTACTAATTTATAATCAATGGCTATACTTATACGTTTTTTTTTCATCGTTACTATTACAATATATATAAAAATGACAATTACAAAAAAAAAAAATTAAGTAAAATTTGTTCTAATATTATTTTAGAAATTTAGTGTATTTTATATATTTATCAATATCGAATTTTTAAGTAACTACACTAGATTTATGACCAATTTTTTGCAGAGAAAAATAACATAATACACACATTACTAATTAATTATTATAATAAATTATAATGAAAAATTAAGAATAGTATTTTTATTTTCAAAATCACTTTCTAGTAACGCGTTTATATATATTAAAATTACCTACCTACTTTTTAAAAGTACCTAATGAAATTACTCACGAATAAATGTAATTAAATTACTCGTGAATAAATGTAATTAAATTACGTAATTTCGTTATAATAATGAATAATTTCAATTACTTTACTGCCCATGGCTGTCAGTATGGTATATTATTCGTATTTAATAGGCATCAGAGCACACTCCATATTATAATATTAAACATTTATATTTTTTAAATTAGCGGGAGTTGCATATCATTAGAGAAGTTCATTTTTTTTATGATATCTACTATATATTAGGTATACCTATTTGTGTAATAGGTACCTATATTACATAGTAAAATTCTTTCCCATTTTCATTCATTAATCAGCAGCTACTCGTCGATAAATAAATACTATTCCCGAAACGTTATGATATAAGTATTATTATTTTATATAGGTTAGATTAAGTTCAGTGGCGCCAAAGTTCGTTAGTAACTAAGTATATATTATACACATATAGGTACACCAATATAACGAAAATGAAAAAAAAAATCTATAAAATATCTATTCTGTTATTAACATTTTGTTTTTTTTCCTAGTATTTATCTATGTAGGAATATTTTATGTATAGTAAACCTACTTCTATTATTTTGAAACAAAAATGCAAAAATAATAATTAATAATGTATTAAAATGGAAAATTAATTTATCTAAGGTGTTTGAGATCCCTTAACTATGATTACTTGGCCCTGTGGCGCAACGGATAACGCGTCTGACTACGGATCAGAAGATTCCAGGTTCGAATCCTGGCAGGGTCGGACGTTTTTTTTTTCTTTTTTCATAAACATTTCTTTAATTCATATACCAATAGCCACGCCCACGATTGTAAAGAACAGATTAGTCATCGGGATGATAATACTACGGGATCAGTTTTGGTTGCGCCTTTTGCACGATTTGTGTAGACCTAGTAGCGCTTACCTAGTGTTCATTAATCGAACTACACGTTCTGTGATTATATTAAATCGCACGATTGAAAAAATTATATGAATATTGAATACTCAATACGAAAATTCTGAATATATTTACTCATTGACAATTTATATTTTTTATTATTTATATTTATATTTTTAATATTTATAAAATCCGAGTACCTATTCAATAAAATAACAATAAATGAGGTATTAATAAATACAAATATTATCTACATTTGTATTATATTCCATTTTTAAAATCATTACTCGTTAACTACTTTGGAATATAATAGGCGATAAAATAAGATATACTCCCGAAATAGATAGAGAAAATCAAACAGTCACGAATAAACTTAAAGATAAAATTAAAAAAGCGGATAAAAATATGGATTTATTTCTGAGCATAGTTTATCATTTAAGTAAAATATACCGAGAAGCATTTTTTGATTCAAAAATTGCAAATACTTTAAATATTGTCCGTACTACTATGTTAAAATTGCATTGAAATATGTCACACAAACACATAGCAGGTACGTAATGTTATAGGTGCGTCCACATTACGTCGATCGTGAACGATCGACGTCGATCGACGTCTTTCGATTTGGTCGATTAAAAAAGTTGTATAAGTGTAGACGCATCGATTGACGTCGATCGATACTCCAGACTGTAAACCCATATAAAGTCGGTTTTTATCAAAGGGTTTTGGTAGAATGATAGCATGATTTTTATATGTGGACGCGTCGATCGACGAGTTAGCGGCTCAGTCTTGATTTACTAGTCCCTCCTGGG
>JAIPRL010001549.1:29119-79248 GCA_025469235.1 Pemphigus obesinymphae | reverse complement strand
AAATACAAATTTGACAAAATAAATTTTCAGTTATAAAAAAAACCGTTGTTTCCCAAAATACAAAAGTAACTTCCTAAAATTGCCCAAATTATTCCCAAATTATATATATATATATATATAATATAATAATATTATATATATAATTAATAAAAATATAAAAATAAGAAATTTGCCTGCCAAGTATACGGTACCCCCAAGTTGTACCAAATATCAACAACATGGATCACTAACTATTTTTTCATGCAAAACCTAAATTGTAAAGTGTGTAAGATAACTTGGGGCACTATTTTGAGTTTTTAAAATTAGAAAACAATATTTTGAATAATATAGAGTAAAGACGAATAATAAATATTGTATACTTTATTGATTGAATTACTTAAAAATACTAACATGGTTCAACTTATTTAATTTTAAACAAACTTAATATTAAAAAATCTTTAATTTTAACAACAAATTATACATTTTAAGTCTTTTAGTTTCTGTATCACTTTATTTCATTATCACATTTCCTTTAATAACTAATAAATAATTAATTCAACAAATTAAAATATAATAGGTATTACCACAGTCTCGCGCAAAATTACTTATTACCTAGTAGTACTAGTATCTAAATATTGAAAATAAATTTATTTCTTGTTTATTAACCACAAACAAACGTTTTATAATGTTTTTTTCAGAAAATTCCATAATATCTTTCGTCAGGAAATACATAGGTATCATTTCTTCCTTTGTACTTTCTCAAAAACTACAAATAAACTGCTTGCCATTAATGATGTTTTCATAATATGCATGATGAGACATGGGAAGGATTTAAAGTTAGCTTTTTTTGAATCTTTGTCATACAAAAATTTGACTAGAATAAAATCATTAACTGATAGATTGTCAACATCAAGGTAGCTACATATATTATCTTCTTCACACCCACTATGCTCTGGTGCTTGATCTTCATTGTCACTATTAGTTTGAATATTTCCGCTTAGCCCTGCAGTTTATTCTGCAGAAGATACAACAATAACAATGGAGTTATTTTTATTTTGGTTATCTGCATTTGCATCTTCAGAGATCAGTTCTTCAGAAAAAATAATTTCAAAATCTTCAGTATGTAAGTCTGTTGCCTCATTTCCATTATAATTTTTTCTTGTTATGCTTCTACCAGCAGGAACTGACAATCTTTTTTTCCTTGGATTTGCAACAGTTTAATTTGAACAACATTCTTTTAAATCAGTTTAAAATGAGTTTTCATTACTTTTTTATGGAATTCTTTTCAATACTTTTTCAAGATTTAAAAGAACTATACCACAAGCTTTGAATCCAGCTTTAATATTTTGTGTTGCATTAGGACCTAATTCCTTCATAGTCATCTTTAAAAAATTTAGAAAACGACTTTTTTGAAGAACAACTGCATTTTTATCTGTCCAAATACCTAGTTTTTTTTTCCATTTAATTTTCAAAGGCTTAAAGAACGCCACATCGAGGGGTTGAGTTAGATGCGTACTATTAGGAGGTAATAGTACAAATTAAATATTGTTTTTTTTCACAACTTTCAATTACTTTATGGGATACATGGCTGGCCAAGTTATTCCTTATCATTAATTTTTTTTTATTTGGAAATTTCCTGAAGTATGGATTAACTATATTGAAAAGTCAATCTTCGAACAAAGTAATATCAAACCACCCGCTACGTGAGCGATTATATCTAGTATCAGGGGGTCCATTATAAGTCCAAGTGCTATACAAATGTTCAGCTTTGTAAACAATATATAAAGGTAAAACAAAGCTTGAATCTGTACCATTAAACATTACGGAAGTATTAGATTTTGAAGTATCTTTTACACACTCTGCATGTTTAGTGCCTCGCCGTACAACAACTTTTTTTTTCCCTGGATCATCAGACATGTTAGTTTCATCATAGTTAATAATAAATTCTGGATCAACACCTTCTAAGGTTTTGGTAAGTTCATTAAAATAATGATTAATAGTTTCAAAGTTTACTCCAGCCCAAACTCCTTTGATATTTTCACACAGCTTTACTGTAAGAGTATTCCAATGTCTTTCTAAAAACAATCTCAACCAATCATTACCTGGTAAATTATTATGAAATCTATTTTATTTACGACCATTAGAATCCAGATAACATTTAACTACAGATGAAATATCATTCGCTGTCAAAGGAAATCCCCATTTGCCCACAGTAATAAGTCCTTTTACTAACATTCCCTCTTCATCTTTTGAAAGAACACAAGGTATTCCAACAAGCTTTAACTTTTTGTTATTTCTTTTGCGATTAATTGTGGACTTTGGAATTCCAAATTGTTTTTCTGCTTGACGTTCACTTAAAATTCCAGACTTTACTAGTGCAACAGCTCTTTCTAAACTTTCTTCAGTAAAGTTTCTATAAATTCTTCCACCTATTTTTTTTCGAATTTTACCCATCTGTACAAAAATAACATATATTTTTAATTATTTAGATATCGACATTGGTCTATTTGAATTTTACATAAAGGTAGAAATAATAGATTAATTTTTAACTATGAGTGTTGAAAAAATGAATTATCATTAAAATACATTATAATTTTCCCAATTTAAGTAAAATATTTTTAAAATTGAATTTTAAACAATACCTAACGTAGGTAGGTAAAAACATTTTACAAGATTCTAATAGAGACTATGTATTTATTCAGTGTAACATGGATCTTCGATTACAAAAGTGTCCAAAGTTAGACTAAAAACTAAAAATGTAATTTATCAAAGTTATCATAAACTTTGATAAATTACATTTTTTATACAAGTTTTGTACACCAAAATTGTAAATTTCAGATGTTTTAAAAAAAATTATTTATAACAACTTTAATAGTGAAACGCCTATTTCAATAAGTATTAATAAGAGTTTATGGCCAATAATAAAATTGAATCGTACACTATAATCTTAATTATCAAGAATTATTACTTACATTTAATTGGCATGTGTTCTGCAACTAATAGAAATGATTTAAAATGTTGTTTAGATGATAATAACTATCGTGCGTGATAATAATTCAGTGATAGCAAATAGCTATGAAGTAAAAATAGTTGTATTTTCTTTTTTTGCCCCAAGTTGTCCCCTCGCCCCAAGTTACCCCGTTTGACGGTATCTACTTATTTAAAACAATGGATTGTTCATTAAATATTTACCTACTCAAATTTTCATTTATTTATTAATTATAAAATTGTTTATATTATAGTTATTTTATGACGCATGAAAATTAATTTTAAGTATCAATACGTACATATACTATTTACCTACTTACCTATGAATATTGAGTAGGTATGTAAATCTTTCAAAATGTAATAAAAAAACTATTTAGATATCTATACTTATTGCTTAAAAGAAGTTAAAAAAAAAGTTAAAAACATTTAACTTTTCTGTCAGATTGGTTACGTGACACCTTGAAAATATTCTTATCTTTGAATTTGGTCTTATTAAATTATTATTTATTATAATTTTTAATTAAAAATTATTGAATTAGGCGTTTCTCCTCTAATTTTAAACTAAACGCGGCAATTGAAATTCTAAATAGCATAATATTTTTTACAGACAGAAATAGCGAATTCGACATGATGTCGTCTTATTGATGGTAGTTATAGATGTAGGATGTTTATGTACTTTGAATTTTAACTTGAAACAATATTCAAATCGTTACAAATTCTGTGGTGAACATACTATGGGTACATATTAATTATAATACTATGAGTATATATTAATTATATAATTCGTCTAAAATGGCCGATGGGCGATGGCCCATCACATCTGGAAAATATAGATATTTTATTAGCGATTGTATGATTTTATATAATAAGTAGGAGTAGGCATGATATTGAATTTTATAAATTTTATAAAGATATTTTTGACATTTTATTTTATTATTTTCATTTTTATATACCTATTTAAAAATGTTGAAAGTAACGTCATTGTAACTATAGTTACTTTTGAATTAAAAAAATATGTAACACTATTACCTTTGTATTTGGATAACGAAAAAGTAATCTAGTTACCTTTTAGTTTTGTAACTAGTAACGTATCTTAGTTACTGTTTAAAAGTAACTTACCCAACACTGATTATATATTAAATAATATTGGTACCTGGGTATCAATTAATCGTTATTTTTACAAGTCTCTATACGTATAAGAATCGCTATGTTAATGTTTTTCGATAATCGGTACATGATTACACTGCTATATAATATTATATATATAATATATATACATATATATATATATAATAGTAATGTATTATTATATATATATTATATAATAGTAATGTAATATTATACGCCACGAGTTGTTTCAATAATTTTTTATGTTGGAAAATATTGTTCAAGGTCAAGGTCGAGAGGGTCGGGATGTAATTTCTAATCTTGACGATCGATGGGTGACGGTCGGTTGCAGTCGCCACCGCGTGGACGGTAAGCTTATATAAGTAAACATGCGCACTTGTTTGCCCCCCACACCCCACTCCTCGTGGTTTCTCTGACGAGTCGAAGTAAATTCCGGGGTGGTCGGTGGATCGGGGAAGGGTGTCTCGTCGCGTAGGCGCACAGTGGTAAAAAATATTTTTAAAAAAAACTTGCCAATGAAGAAAAATAAACTTAAAAACATAAATTTTCTCTATGAATATTATACAATAGTTATCGTAAAATATGTTTGAAATGTTTATTTAATATTTTTTACAGTAATTTTACATTAAATTTTACAAGATTATGAGAGGACGTCTATGATTTTTGACAGTAAAAACATGTTCACGAAAAACAAACAATATACCTACCTACTTTTTAATGTCATTTTAGAATTACAAAAACTTTTATAAAATATCAAAAAACCTAGATGAGTGTTAACTATTGAGCATCAGTGGTGTAGGTATTTTAGGCAATTTTCCGGGTGGTGTCCAAGATATTAGACACCTTGCCGACCCGATTTCAGGACGAGACAACTCTACATTGAGTAGTCTACTTCTAGAGTTCATAGTCAACTTTTCCTAATATATATTTCAACTCAAAGATAAATTTTACCTTCTTTTAAATGACTCTACCAATAAAAAGAAACTCGGAACCTTATACAATAAATTTAAAAATAGCCCTGTGTGGCTGTGTCAGTACCTTTTTTTTTACTGTTGTGCAATCAGATTTAATTATGTAGGCATGTATAAAATTTGTTTTTAGTCTCATATTTTGTATGTGAAGGGTTCTCTTAATTATGTCATAGATATCACTTTTTTTTTTTTAATAAATTAAATCTTAGAGGATAAAAGTAAAAGCGCATCATTATTAAATTAAAGATCGAGATTTTATCTACATTTTAAAATGGGTGATTTTTAATAAAATATTTTTAGCTAAAGTTATAAAAAAACTATATAAAAAGTAACCCTTGATAATATTTAGACAAATTCGTGATATTATTATTATTATTTTATATAGATACATTTTTACATTCAAATTGCTCATTTTTTCAAAAAATGAATTTTTTATATAAAAAAAAAAAAAAGCTAAAAGTTGTTTTAATATTTGTAAGGATATATAAAAAATATTAAAACAAATACTTTTGCCGTTTAATTTAGATATTTTTAATAAGAATAGGTAATAATAAATCTAGCAAACTAAGATTTTTAAATCAGGGGGGGAGATTTAGACATGGAGAACACTCTCCTAATTTACGCTATTGTTGAGTATTATCTATATAAATACTTATACAATAAAAATGAAAATCTTAAATGTTAGTAGGTAGTTACTATCAAAGTATTAAACTAAACTTATTTGCTCAGCATCGTTTTTTTGAATGAAATTATATTAATTATATTCTTTGCATTAAAATTAACATTAATAACATTAATACTGTACAGTGTGTTCCTGCATTTAGAAAGTAACACGCAACAATTCTTTCAAATAACTTCCAATTTAATTTGAGTTCTTACTTTTTTGAATACCTATGTCATTTTTGCCAAAATTGATCAAATGACTGTTACCTATTTGAAATGTTTAAAAAATCTACTTTTTTAAATTTTGAACAGCTGTTAGTTTAACTCGGTCAATTCAAAATTACAAAAACCCGAAATTTATAACAATAAACATTGTAACTTATATCTAGATGATATATTATTATATAACGAAATATTTTATATGTAGTTAGGTACTATAAGTCGAGTTCGGACTTATAGGCCCTAAAAGATCAAGAAATAATATGCTCTTAAAAAATAAGTATATATGTTAAAAAAGTCTTGTATACTTAAAAAAGTTTATACGTGCATTTATTTTGCAAAAAAAACAAAATATTCATTTATAACACAAGGTATTGACTGTACAAATCAGAAAACGGCGCGACGCAGACGTTTAAAATATGAACGCGTCAACCTAAGTAATAAAATATCGACGGTTTTCATCGATGAAAAAAAAAATACAGGAACGAAAGAATATTACATTTTTTTTTAATAAAAATGATTAAATATTTTGTAGTTAATTTTCTAAATTATAATCTATACTTTTGAGTAAAATAAAAACCAAAAACTTAAAATAAATTGTTAATTTGCAAATTGTCCAGTAGGTAGGTAAGTGAAACATCCTAATATTTATATGAGCCGATCGACTTTTTAAAGCCTATTGAGAAAACAGATTACTACCAGAGCGCCGAAGTATTTACAAAATGGCCGTTCTTTTCGGGTTATCAATTTATCATTATTTTTTCTTTTATTACCAATTGGTAGGCGTTAATATTATTGTTAGTACAGAATATATTTTAGTTCATGAGTATGTATTTATTTTCTTAATATTTTCATTAATACATTATTGTACATAATAACACAATTTACCTTTAATTTACAATGGCACTAACTTTAAAAGACATATTTGAATATGCTAAATGCAATACCTACTAGTTCGAAGGTGAGGGTAAGCAAATTCTTAACTCAAAACAAAATTGTATTATGTGGAAAATTAATTGAGGTAATTAACTTATGTTTGTTTTTAATAATAATTATACTAAATTGTAATATATATTATGAATAAAAATATTTTTTACAATATAATATAGTTAGGTAGGTATCTATTGACAGTATTGTGAAAAATACTTTTAAAATTTATTTAAATACTTGCTAAAAAGTATTCAAATATGTATTTTAAAATACATTTGAAAAAGTATCGAAATATAAATATAAACACTGTACAAATTACTATCGTACCTATATATTAGATTATATACCTACCTATAACGTTTGACCAACACAAATGACAAATACCCACTTGAATAATAAGTATTGTTTATAGTTATAATAGGTATATTGTTTAATTCAAAGTAAAATAAAATATTTAATACAGTTCTGCTCCACCAAGCTAGAAAAATGTTTTTTTTTTTTTTTATATTATAAATTAATATATTTTTAATTTATAATTTAAGTAATTACTAATTACATATTAAAAGTACACTAAAACTAATTTTATGCGATAAAATATAACAGAGATATTATAATAATGTCATAAATATCGTACACATTTCTTTGTTGGTATTTTCTTTCAGTCAATTTTTAAATAAAACCTAACTAATTTTAATAAAATTTGATATTTACATAGTTATTTCGAAATTTGTGTCAGTCAGTCATTTTGCTCATTTTTGTTGTTGTCCAATTTTCATTTCAATTCAAAAGTAATTTTATTAAATTAAAGTATTTAAATTTTTGCAAAAATATAAAAAAAATTTTGTTTAAAATACTTTTTAAATACTTGTATTCAAATACTTTACAACACTGCCTATTGAAATGCTTTTTCTCTTTTTAGTAGATTATTTTAAGCAATATATTTAAAAAGTGTCAAAGCATGTGCTATACCTACAATTTAAAAACTGTTTATTAATGTTTGCTATCATATTTTTTGTTTTTATTACTTATTTTTATTTGTTGTGCCATAGTATATAATAAAAAGAGTAAATCGTATATTAATAATAAAATTACGTTGGATGGCAACTTCGTAAATGCACAACCAGCACAAGAAAATAATAATATACTACCCGATTAGAATAGCTAGAATTCTATCCACCAGAGAACGTGTCGTTAATCTATTTTCCCAATATTGTATAACATTACAAAATAAAGTGAGCTGGTTCTTTGTTTACCGCGAATTTTCAAATTATAATAAAATTATGTAATATATAGGTAGGTATATTATATCGGAATTTAGTTGGAAAACTATATATTATTCAGTAATTTTAATTTTATTTTTATATATTTATACATATACGGTATATAAATAATAATAATAATTTAGTTGTAAAACACATATCTACCTTCACAGTGTCCTGAAATGTAAATTCGGCACTTGCCACTCAGTGACGGTTACATAATTAACTGTAATATAACAGTTAACTAGTTAACTATTAACCCAGTAACTATTAACTGGGTTAATAATAAACCCATTATCAAATTCACCCATCCGTTTACCACCCGGTGTGCATTTTGGTGGATTCGACGATTATATAAGCAGTAAATCAACCGTGTATTTAAAGTTTATTTTTCGCTTGGTTAATATACAAGTATAACGCATTTTGAATCCACGTCTTTTAAATCGTGTAGGTATATGTGTTTTAATAATGTACCTACTTTTATATATGTATGATATACCCCCACTACATTACTTTTCGACGTACGGATATTAAAATGGTAAGAGGAGGGTAAGTTTTTAAAAACAAATTCATTTTCGGAGGAGAAATTTCCATGAATGAACTTTTTTTTTTGCTTATTTGCCGTTTTAAGCGATTTATCAATTATTTTTTACCGGGGGCATCTATGAAGTTTGGGAACCTATGATATAAATATATTATGTAAAAACCTCTCATGAATTTTTTCCTAATTTTCCCTATTTCTCCCTTTCTGGATCCACCCCTGAGTAGCTATTATATAAATTATTATCTTTATGAAAATTATATTTTGGAGCCGATAAGGAAGAACCTTTATTATTCATAGGTTTCCTGTTCCCAAAATTGTCAACGGTTCCTATTCCAGATCCGGTTCTTTTCGGTTCGGTTCCGGTCCCTGATACCTACACATATTCGGAACGAACGTCTCGGTCTGACGGGAACAATTCGACGACAAAAAAGGATTAGTCGAGTGTAAAAGCGTATGAGGAACCGCGAATTCGACATTCATGGTGTCGAAAAATGTCAAAATACTGATTTTGGGAGTTCGGCAAAATAAGACTACGGTATGAGATTTACTATTTACGGTATGGTATTTATTTATTTAAATAATGGTTGGGTGATGTTTTCGGAAACATTTTTTCTTCCAGGCGTCGAAAGCTCGAAAAAGAGGTGAGAATGTGGACGAACGGAAAACAAAAAAAAATCTTACAATGGATTGAAAATAGTTTGAAAACGGTAAAGGAAAATGAATACATGGCCGATGGAAGGGAAAATGGGCTGGGGAATTAAATACATGTAGTATATATAAAAAAGAGGCTTTTTCATAGAAAAAGGGGTACATTTTTTTAATATTTTATAACATACACATATGATATAATATATGTATTCGATTAAAAAATGTTTTATTAGTACCTATAGAAAGTTACGGCAGTAATTATTTACTATTTCTTGAGATCGAATACCAAAAAAATTAACATGTAGGGAGTATAAGAACTATTTGCACGTCGAGTAGAATCAGGCATATAGCTAAGGGAGGAGACCGGATTCCTTAGAAAAGTCAGTATCTTCGAGTTGACTCTCTCAGTTTTTTAAGGCTTATACATTAGTCATTACCTATTTACCTCATAGAAGTTTTGTATATTATGTCACATAGACTTACCTGCATCGAAAATAAACATAAATATTTATAATTTATTAGTTATTACCTAATATATGTGTCTTTTTTGATTCTGAGTAGTGTGAGAGAGCTGCTAGTGATTTTAAAGGTCCGTTCATTGCTTATATTTTAATTTTTCCAGACATACAGGCTTGTACAGGATTTTTATCGGATGCCGCGAAAATTCTAATTGGACCTATAATAATAGGTACTTGTATTTTTTTTCATCATACTGTCATATAAATATAGGAATAATCAAACACTTTAGTTTTACTAACCTAATATCCGCAAGAGAACTATATCCATCTCCTACTGATCGGATTTGTTTTACTCATAAATTGAAAATGGGTAAAAAATTTGGCCGCCTGGTGGAAAAAATCATAGCTAGTTGCAGATATTATATTAAATTTGAAAACAATGATAAATCATTGTACTCCATAAAACGATGTTCATCGGAGCTTGTTGAATATGTATACGTATATGATATAAGTTATAATTATTACTATCAAAATTTTTTCAAAAAAATAATAGTCTCACCATGTAGGTACCTATATAGGTATTATTGTACACAAATATAGTACCTAAGCATCGGCAATCTAATTTATTATTTTACCCATTTATAAAAATGATAAAAATGGTACCTGGGTAAAGTTTTTCTTGAAATTTAAGAAACTAAAAAATTATAGGGATAATAAAAAATTGACTTTGAAAGTAGTAGGTACCTAGAACGAATTTGTCATCAAATTTGATCTTCTTCTAAAACTCCTATTCAACATTTTCTATACCTGAAAAAAAAATACGTAGGCAACACATCTGTGCTTCCACAATTTTGATAACCCTTATAAATTGAAAAATGTAATGGTCACCAAGGGCGCAGATGAACTGGACGGGTTATATCTACTTTAAAAAAGTATCATTATTTATTTTTACTTATAGTTTTTTTACAGCCACCAAGACTATAATATAGAGCGATTTGTAATGTGTTTATTTAATTTTTTTCTGTGAATATTCATGTTTTTAAAATATTTGTTTTTTTTTTTTTAATAAACTTTAAATATATTTTTCATTCTTTTTCTGGAAACAATTTTTCCGTAAAGTAGGAGTTTAAACTAAGTTTTTTTGAAAGAAAAAAACTTTTATTTTATAGGCACCTACTACCTACTTACTTTTAAGGGGTACCTAAACTTTTCAGTTTCCCGGTAGTTTTCTGAAACGTACAGGAAGTCAGGAAAACTATACCTTTTATAACAGATAATCGTTTATCGAAAACAACAAATCAAGTTGTCATTGTTTATTTTTTTTAAATTAAATTAAATTCTTTTAGAAATGATCTGTCATTATTTTCAAATTTAATATATTCACCACCAGCATTTTATCTAACGAGCGATATTCTTTACCTAGTTCCATCCCACTTCCCGGACCATCATTTTTTTTTTATTATTTTTCATATTTTTTTTTTTAGATCAAATAGACATTTAAAAAAAGTTAACCAGATACAGATGGCGGAAGTTGGTCTATCGGATAGGATAATGTATTATTATTATTTTAAATATGAAAGTAAAGATAAATCATTGCGTTCGAAAAACAATTTTGATCGAAGTTCAGTACCTCATTATTAAAATAATAAAATAAAAATAAATAACCATGACAACTATACTAACATTCCTTTATAAAAGTAGAAATCCTAAGAGAAAGTTCAAGAAAACTGCTGAAAAAATCGAAAAAAGTACCAAACTAAAACTATTTTGCTATAAAAAAAAGTTCTTTACTCTAAAACTTCTGTTAGACTAATTCTATTAAAAAAATTGTAACAAAATAACACATCATGTTAAAACTAATACAATCTTCCCTTCGCTTAGAATCTAAACCAGTAAAAAAATTTAAAATTCTAACTTTTTCTTTTATAAAAATGTAGTGAAATATAATATTATGTAGGTAAGTATTTCAAGTTTATAAAAAACGAAAATTAAAAAAAGAATATTCACGGAGAAAATTAGGGGGGTATGTATGTATTGTAAGAGTCGCATTGTACAAATAATAAATTTAATTAATAGGTAAGTACATAGGTAATATTCATGTATAAATTTAATTTTTATAAACCGTCAACATTTCAATAAAAAGTCGACGGGTATCGATCAATAAATATATCTTTACTGCTCCATTTATAAACAAGATAAACTAAATAAATGATTGCTATTATACTTCATATGAAACTGTTTTCGTTGGTCAGTATAGTTAGAAAAAAAAACAATACAGTAATACCAATAAAAAAAATCACGACTTAGTAAATTTGTAAAGGAAAACTAGGTATGTAGGTAGTAGGTACCTACCGAAAATAACAGGCAATAATTTGCGGGTGCGCGTAAAAAAGGTGTCAAATCAATGTTTCAGAACTTTATAAAAGCGAAAATAAATTTAAACCGAAAACGATAGATCAAAATTTTAACATATTTCCTATAGTCATTAATCATTATATGTGACAATACTTAAAACGCACGAAAAACGGAAAAATCCTGACTTATCTTAAACGCACATTGAAGTATAAGTTGAATATCGGGTACCTAAATTGACTTAACTTACTCGTATATCCTACACGAATTCGTATCTTACACGAAATGAGATATTTTTTCCTGATTTTTTTGGTGTAGGTAAATAATTCTTTTTCACAATTATTATTGGGCGACTTCATACATTTTTCATTGTTAGTTATAAATCGGAAAATGATATACACATTACAAGTACCTACCTACCAAACATTATTGCTCCGAATCGTTATTCCAATCGGACCAATTTCTACCTGCACCTGTATCTGATAATCTGAATGACTTTTTTTTTTAATTTAAACGAATTAAAACTAAGCGTTATTTTAAAACAAAATCAATATTGCTTTTTTTCTTGTTATTTTCCGTGTGAATGAGTGAGCATAGACAAGAATACTTATATTACCTATAATACCTATATTGCATATAATATATATTTATATTTAATTATTATTACATTATAAAGTGGCGCAATAAATTAGCTCTAAAATCTTGGAGGGGCTTTACCCATAATATTGTCTGAAAAAAAAAAAAACGTAAATAAGCAATAAAAAAAATAGGTCAATATCAATTATATTTATGGGGCGATGGATAATTTTTGGAGGGAGGCTAACCCCCAAAACCCTCAAAACCTCCCTAGTTGCGCTTATGATTATAATATAATATTACATTATATACGAATACGATTTTATTATCGAACTTATTGATAAGCTTCTTATCAGCTATTTACCGTAATCTACGTATTTGGTCGTTATCAAAGCCGGTGTTGACCTCGGTGTCGAGGGATAACATTATCAGCGGTCATGTGCCACGGGAATATTGTTATTATTATTATTATTAACCCGGCGCCAGTCGGAGTCGTCGTATTGCCACCGCTGCCCGAGGGGGTTAACGGTGGTAAATTTACGACGTTAAGCCCACACACACACACACACACGTGCCGCGCGCGTACTCGGCTGCGGTGTCGTTTTCCGCATATGATCGTTCCCATCCTTCCCCGCCACAGACACCGCCGACGCCGAGGCGGCAGACACCGATATTCACTATCACCCTGCGCGCAATCGCGTCACGGCGCCCCTACGACGCGATCCCGTGTCCGTCTGTCCGCCGCGGTTGCTGGAAGAGTATTCGCGCGCGCACCGCGTACGACGGACATCGGACGCGCCCCGTCGTGGCCGTTTCGTTACTCATTCGCACACGGCCGCCGTCCGCCAAGACGCCATGGACGCGAAAACGTCGAAATCCAGGTACGTACACATGTATCATGCACACACCCACCATAATGTCCTTTATCATCCTTTTAGAAAACGTAGAAATCGTCCTTTGTCAGTGGTGTAACGCGATGAAAAAAAAAAAAAAAAAAAAAAAAAACAGAAAAATGCAATTTGGAAAATAGGTGCCGGAGCCCGATATCGCCCCGTTAACGACCGACTCCTCGATGTTAGATTGTGTAGGTTGCAGACATAGGTAGCCGGTGTGTTGTGCTGCCAATACAATACACCGGATAGGAAGTCCTGCGTACGGGTCGCCGCAGTCTGTTTCAGTTTTTTGTTTTAGCTGCGTATAGCTGCATCTTGTGTCCAGCTCGTTGGCCGTATCATGCATATCGGCAACTATGTGGACGCAAACATACCATTGCCTGGTTAGGTACTTGTATGAAATCAATCATATATGACCTTTGATGGCCTGTGACGTGTATTTGAAAGAATGCAAATTTAGTGTCAGTTCAATTGGTACACGTACCTATCTTTTACTTAAGCATTCTACGAGCATTGATATTTAGTGTAGGTACTATTAATCAAATTGATATTAAACGAGAATACAGTTAAAATTTGTGTTGATCTCATAAGTCAATACCTATAATATGTCTTATGATATCTAAGTATTTTATATTGTAACATAGGTACCTATTTTAATGTAAAGATTTGAGTAGAAGTACCTATTAGAATTTTTGTTGAACATTTAGGTAATTTCATATTCCTAATAAAAATTTATTGTTTTAGTATAGACCTATTTAAAACAATGGATGTTTCATTAAATACTTAAGTGTCTACTCAAATTTTTACTTATTTATTTATTATTATTATTTTAATACTATTTGATGTATGAAAATTAATTTTAAGTACCTACCTATTATTGTACCTACTTACTATTTAACTGTCTATGAATATTTAGTATTTAAAGCTTTTAAAATGTAATAAACAACTATTTAAGTAGGTATCTACTTACATTTAAAGAAAGTATTCAAAGAAGTAGAATAGGAAGTAAGGCTATTTCAGCGTCCAACGCATATCTACCTATCTATTTATGCATCTTATCTATTCCACAATTGGTGGTAATATGGATAAACAAATTTTGATATTGTGTCGAATGTTGATTGCTATTAGTTGATGATAATATTGTGCTAACTGCTAATAATTGATAAATATTATTTTTCTTATTTAATATATCTATATTATTTAAATTGGACTAATGACAATTTAGAATACTGAATACATTATACTAGGTTTAATAGATCTATAAATAAATTATATATGTCAAGGATACGTTCCAAAATTATCTACAGTCCCTAACAACATTTTTCTGGTGTTTGTAAAAGTATATATTTTATCTCTTTTTCCAGATGTTGGGAACACAACTGATAGTAGGTACTATGTAGGTATTTAAGTTATTAGGCATTTTCTATTGTAATTGAAATTTCAAAAACCACTGAATTAAATGTAAAATAACACGGTCTAATATAATATAATATAAATTCTTAACATAACCATATTAGTGGATAATTAATGGAGACTAGGCTTTAAAAGTTGGTGACAAAAGCAAACGAGCACATAAGGTGTTTTGAGAAATAGAAAAATAAAGTTTCAAACATTGTTTATGATTTTATTACAATATATAGAATATTCAATATTGTATATCAGGTAATGAATAAAAAAAACTGGTATTTTTAACATCAGAAGCTTCTAGCCATGAATTGAAAAACGTTTAAATATTCTGAAAATACATTGTCCATACTTAAGAAAATGATTAACATAAAATGAATAATTAGGTACATAAATATCAAAAATACAAAACAAAATCATTATAATAATAAAAATCAAAATGCCATCTAATATAATATAATATCAAAGAATGATATCCAATGAATACTTATCGATATTTTGAAAAATCTAAGCATAAGATGCATAGATAGGTAGATGAGTGTTGAACATTGATATAGCCACTTCCATACTTAAAATTGTATTTCTATTTAACTTTTTAATAATAATTTTTTTCTACCATATACTTATTAACTAAAAAAGTTTTTATGGTAAGAGTACTTAGGTACCTATTTCAGTTTCATCAAATACTTTTTAATATATACCTTTTAATATTGTTCGTTAATTGGTGTTTCAATTTTAATGATTTTTGATGGAAATTAAAAATAATTAGGCATAATAATAACTGTACCTATGTCATATTTGGTACTTTTGTAGAATACTTACTAATTACTATATATGTCCGATAAAAATTAAACATTTTCGTTACATAGGTACTACATATTTTGTCATAATAGTGATACTAATATATTATCAATGCATGTGTAATATTGATAACTAATAATAATTGTTATTATTTTTGACAATTATATTGGCACATAGTTACAGGAAATTAAATTAATAATCAATAATTAAAAAATAAGTTTTTTGTATGTAGCCAAAATGGCAAATATCACAATTTCTTTGTATAATTTTTTACAATTTCTTTCTTTAATAGAATTATGTCTTAGTAATTAGATAACTAAATATTAGGTAATTAATACATAGGTACTTAATTTATTTATTTCTTACTATATTTTTAAAAAATTTCTCATGGTTTTTCAAATGAATCTGATAAAATAAAACATTATGTAAGTAGGTTAACACAATACCTCTACTATAATTTACTTCACTATGGTTTTGATCCATAAATATGTACACGAGCACAGAAAATGACAATAGTAAATATACTCATTTTTATTTTAATAAGAATATTATTGTTATCTAATATCTATTTTACAAAGTCAATATTATATCAGTTCTTGGAAAAAAATGCCTAATATATTTGTATATTTGTTATATTATTATCTGGTGTAAAATTCTGTTGTATTATATTTAGTTTGTTAGTGACATCCAATTAAAATATCTGATTTTTAAATGCCTATAAGATATTATTACCCCAATTTAGTAAACATATTAATATTTTTTTATAAATTTTAATTTTTTTTTATAGATAAATGATGTAAATAGATACAGGCATATGTTTTAGGTAATCAATAATAATAACAAATACCTAATATTTTCACCGCTTAATGAGAATAATTTTTTTTTTAAATATCTATTAATTATGAGCAGTGGTATATCCAGGATAATTTTTAAAGGTGCAACCCCTACTTTTTGACCCCCCTTTTTTAAAAGTGTTTCTTGTTTTTATACATTATTTTGGGTTTAACTTAAAAAACAAAAAATGTAATATTATATATAATATAATAATAATAATTATTATGATAGAAATTAAACATTTTTTCTGAACTAAATTCTGTCTATACTTGCTGCACGTTAGAGCATTATCAGTCGAGTAGGCAAAACCACTTCTTCCACTATACCGCATACCATAATCGGTTGATACTACTATTACAGAGCACGTGCTATACATATATACATTATACGCCGTGCTCCAGTAAGGCATGCTGTAATACCCGCACATCTGGTGTTACATAGTAGGTACCTTTTTGTGAATACAAACTCGTTGTGTCCAGACGGCAATCACAACAACAGACGGTATAACGTTTACATTTGGTGTATTGCTGTATAGTGGTGACTATTTTTTGATAACCAATCAGGTGCAAGTTGACATGAAACTGATTCAAAAATGTTTTCCACCAGGTCATATTCTTAACGTGCAGCAGTTATACATCATTGCTTTTAAATATCTAGTTACTTTTAGGTAAACAAATATGTTGTTTGAGTGTTTATGGATTAAACTATTTTAATATTAATAAGTTATAAGAAGTTCTACATTTAAAATATGTCTAATACTTTTGTTACTTGTTATATATTAGTAAATATAATATTTTTAAATCTTTAACTATATAGTTAGGTACTTGATTTCTTAACTCTTACATACTTATATATATTTTTTTTTTTCTTTTGGATGTAAGAATATATTATTAAAAAATATATTTATGTAATAAAACCTTTATTTTTATTTTAGAAGCTTGTACTACGTACGATATACACTACATATATATATGTTTTATTATTATTATCTGCATGGCTTAATAGTATTTACTATCTACCTATATTATTTAAGATCACAAGAATTGTACTGTGATATTTTACTTGTACCTATTAGTTAAGGATTTTATAAATTTATTACTTGTATTTTTTTACATTTTCTTTTACATTAGCGTTTAAGTAAAATGCAATAATGCTATAATAAATGTAATATATTTGATATTGAATTTACTTTGGAGACATATTACCTGAGTCAGTTGCTTTGTCTGACATATGTATAACATAGTAAAATCGAGGTTTGTATTTCCAATTTTGTGAACAATTAGTTTAATTTAGGATATGATGACATATTATAATTATTAAAGAAAACATATATGACATATATATATATTCCTATGACATAGGAATTATATTTTCAATTAATTACATTTTAAGCAAAATATTTATTATTTAGTTATCACATTATTTATACACTTATAATAAAACTTAAAATTATATTTATCAAAAAAATAATTCTTACATGTCATAGATTATGTTTTCTTTATTATTTATGATAATATCTTAAAATCAACTAATCGTTCACCAAATTGGAAATACAAAACCTGATTTTACTATGTTGTTTGTGTGTCAGACAGAGCCAACTATGTTTCCTTAAGTAAATTCAAATACACATCTATATATAAGAAAAGTTGTTATTTTTGTTTTAAACATTGAAAAAAAATTGTTCGAAATCTTATTAATTTCGTTACCAATCTTTAAAAGTTTTTATTATATTGTTTAAATTGTATATAATATACTTTGAATAGGTATAGCTACTAAAGTTAAATTTTTAAAATATTAATTTTTGAAACCATTTAAAATGGTTGTTTTTATTCTATAATAAGATTTTTAAATTAATCTAGTCAGTTACATAAACATTTATTAATTTCTTTTGTTATTAATAATATTTCAATAAAGCGACTACAACATTAACGTTATGCTGAAAATTTTATACTCTTCAAATTATTTTTATGTCTTTAGAATTGTTTATACACTTTGTCTGCAATATATTTATAGATTGGAAAAAAAATTCATTACCTACTATAAGTTACGTCATGTTATACATGTTATACTTGACAATGATATTTGACAGTCTACTTGTCAAAATTGATAAAACATAATATGTACTATATTATAAATTAAATTTTAATCACTGAGTGAAATTACATATACTCACCTTGATTTATTTAGTAGCCAAATTACAAAAATTCTTAAACAATGTACTTACTTATGGTTTATGAAAAGTGGTTAAATAATATGAAAAATTATGTATTTAAGATTTGTATTTTTTCTGATTTTTTTAATAATTAGATTAACCAATATTTAAACTATTCAAAGTATTATTTTTAATTGCAGTATTTTGTTTATTAATGTGTTTGACTGCAGTCAGTGAATATTGATACTTTATAGTTACCGGTGTATGTCAACATGTACCAAAACTCATAGTGAATGTCATATTTATATATTGGTGATTATTGACATACATAATAATGGTTTTTGTCTAATGTTGGGAACATTTCTTGTAGTTTATGTATAAGTAGGTACCTACTATAACTACGCTACAATCAAATGTGTATTATGTATACAAATACAAATAAACATTATTATAATATATTATGTACTTGAAATATTTTGTATCATTAGACCTTATTAGCTCATAATTGATTTTTATAATATATTTTCACTTGTATAAGATTGAAAAATGATTGTAAAATAACTATTTTCATTGTTTGTTTATTTTTTTTATTTATTGATTATTAGATTATAATTTAATAGTATATTGTACTTTTCAAATTCTTGAATAAAATACACACAGATAAATTTTAATGATACTAATTTTATATTAATAAATACTAAGTTAATAAAATTGTAATTGCAACACTTACCAAACATTTATTGTTCAAACGCCGATAAATGTATTTCAACAATGACCGGTGACTTTCACCTTAAAATAACCACAGTATTATAATATCTAACCATAATATAAGCATATACTATTTTTGTTTTATATTATTTCATATTTGTCTATATTAAATTATTGGTATTGTAGTTCTTTAACTAGGTATATAAATAAATTATTCTTGTATGTCTATTTTTGTATTTTTAAGTATCTATGTGGGTTTTGTCAACTTAAAAAAAAATAAATAGGATTTGTGAATAAAAATAATAGCCCTAATAGTATTAAACACAATATTATAAGTTCTCAAATCATTAATGTACTAAATACTTAATATAACATTTTATAAATTTATTCATCCTTCTGTTTTATAATTGTTTCATTCATTTAATGACAACTATTCTATCTAGATTATGAAAATAGTAGGTATATATATCCTGAATATTTTCATACCTAACTACAAAGCACATAATATAAATAATAATATAATTTGTGCTATATAGGGTGTTTCACAGAGATCTGAAAACTATAATAAATAGTTTTATTGAATATTTTTAAGGTTTTCTTTTTATATACAAATTGTTAATACTCCTGTAGTTTAATTTTTTAATTAAATTTAAATTTTAAGAAACACTGCCAAGTATTGGCAGATCTTTAGTTAGTGGGTAGTCTACATTTGTTGTTTTTGTTAATATACTATTATTATATTATATTTTTAAGGGGCACTTTACACTATTGTATTACTTACTTTAATACACACTTAAAATCACTGTTTTGAGCAATTTAAAGTCTGTGTAGTAAGTTGAAAGTAAATTCGTATTCAGAAAATTATATTTTTAATGTTATATTGTGATCATTCATACATTATCTTTTGTTTGAAACTGTTTTTGTAATTTAATTTTAATTTTTTGGTATAGGATTTCAAATACATAATGGAAATTACAGATTTATTAAAGTGAAGACAAATAAAATCATAAAATAAAAATAGTGAGGGTGCTTAAAAAGGCCCACCATGCTCAGTTTTAGGAGACCATAATGATAAAAGAGGAACTCTTTCCTCCACTCTCACATTATTTAAAATTTCACAACAAATGTTAACTTCCCCATTTATTTTTGGTTATTTTTATTTACCTAATAAATAAATAATAATTTTTATCGACCAATATAAAATATAAAGGATTTATATTTCTTTTTTAATTAAGAACAATATACAAATAAAGTATTAAAAAACATTATATAATACAATTATTATTATAAGATATTTACCTACAACTATAGGCGTTTCAAGTCATTTGAAGTATTTGCAAAATCCAATTATTCTAGGATTATAATTGATTCACAATATAATATAATTAAAGATTCTAAGAGATCTTGTCCTATAAACAATCTTAAACGGTTTTAGACACCTATAGTAATAATAGGTACCTACCAATATTTTTGATATTTTTTTTCTCGTAATTTATTTAAATTAAATTTAAAAAAATATTTTTTTTTATACATTTTTCAAGAATGAAAGAAAAATCAATATGTACCTATTACCTAATATAATATATATATATATGTATGTGTGTGTATTTATATATAATAAATAAGATATAAAAATGTATTTCTAATATAAATAAATCTAAACAACTAGGTAATTTTTATTTTGCATTTTTCAATATTTTTAATTTTGTAATAAATATAAAAAGTCATGCCTATATATATTTTAGTTTATCAACTCATGGGCTCTACCTTTATGAGTCAATGACTGACTATATGACTTTGTCACTGGTATGCTAAACCATTGGTTTAATATATAAAAAAATAATAATATACAATTTAATTTTCTCAACATTCTTCTTTAATTTTTGATCAAATTTAACTATTTTATAGAATTACTGTTATCAACTGTCAAATGACAAATATGTGTTCACTAGCTATACGAATTACAACAAGCCATATTATTAAAGTACATTAATTATATGGCTGTCATCTATATTTAGGGTGTCTATTATATTTATATATCTATATTTGCGATTGCACGCCTAGGTGTATTTAGGTGTATACTGTATTAATATAGTATGAGCAAAATACAAAACTGTACAAATTATTTTACTCAATTAGTTAAATTTGTTGTAGGACTAATAGTTTTAATAATTAAGAACAAATAGCAAATACTGTTTCTATACCTACTGAACACTGATGAGTAAAGTATTAAGTAAAAAAAAAAAATGATTTTTCGAAATTTGAAATAATGTTTGATAATTCTTATTAATTTAAATGAATGAAGTAGGTAATAACTAAAAACTAGATAATAAAACAAATAAATATCAGTAGGTAATAAATACAAATTCAGTTTTATTAATAAAATTATAAAAAGTTTATACCTAGGTACCGGGTACATTTTTGATAAGCAAACAAGATTCTGAGATACAGACTTTCAAAATTGTATTTGTATATTATTATGGTAGTCAAATAGAGTCAAGTTAAAAAATATCGTCCAGATACAGATGGTGGAAGGCTGTCCATTGTCCTTTTAGTTCTCAGACAGGATAGTGTATTATTATTATATTAAGTTTGAAAGCAAAGATAAATCATAACATTTGAAAGACGATTTTGAACGAAGTTCGGTAAGTATAATATAATTAAAAATTAAAATTTTAAGTAGCCATGACTATTTATTATTTCCCCTACATTTATTTAATATAGGCAATTTAAATCACTTACTGTGTCAGAAGTCATATCATTTATATTTACAAGAATATTTTATATAATTTTAATTACCTCATGGGAAAAGGGATTGCAGTAGCATGTTGTAGAATTTACGTATTTTATTTTTGATTTTTATTTGAAAGAGGAAAAAGTTTTATAGAACGGGTTTTGTTATTTTAAACATATTATTTTCAGCTATATACCTAATACTGTAAAAATGAACACGGAAATTAAAGTTATTAAACAATAATTACAAACGTTACAATATTTTATAAATCTAAGTTAAATGTAACCTATAGTTATAAGTCCCCTTTAAGTTAAAATACTAAATTCATATAATATAATTATTTTAACTTGCCCAGATATAGTCTAGCTCATGATAAAAATCACCCTGTTTATGAAAAATAATGATTTAAAAAATAAAAATATATGTTTATAAATTGGGTAATAATAAAAGAGCTCCTTGATGAAACACAATTAAGGCCCTCCTCTTTTAAAATAATGAAATATATATATTTTTAAATTAATTATTGAGAGAGCAGTGAGTAGTTTTGTATAGAGATTATTTAGGTATAAAAGGGAAATATTTTTTTAAACAAATATCGTGAATATGCAATAAAAAATGCAGATCATTTATAAATTACTTTAAAAAATTCATTCGATTTTAATCTTCCTAAAATTTCCTACATAGAACCCCTTAGAACCAAAGTTTTGATTATACACAGTACACACCCATTTAAAGGAGTTCTATATAGGCAAATTTAAGGACATTTAAATGAAAATGAAAAATGAACGATTTAAAAATATTTAAATGTGTTTAAAAGTATATTTTAAGTAGTTTAAATCAGTCTTCAAATTACATGTGTTAAAATTGTATGATAATGATATTTGTTTAAAAATATATAGTAATAATTCACTAAAGAGGATGCTATACCAAATCATTTTTAAGGCGTTTTGTGTAGTCAATTTTTATGAAGTTTTTTTAATAATGAAAATTCAACAATTAAAAAGGGTTAAAATAAATTTTATTATATTTAAACATCTAAAATTTGTGATTTCCAAATTTTCAAATTAAAATATTTTTTTCAGCTAAAAATATAAAATATGTCCCCGCCCATGGTAAATATTCTCGACTTTCATATTCTGTTAAAATTTAAAATCTACGATACCGCGAATATAGAAGTTGAACTTAGAAAGCGAGAACGTGTATTAATGCTGTTGAAACGTATGTATCTCCATATATAACCTCTTAAACGGAAAACGTTTTATTCATTTCAAAAAGCAGTCTTAACTGTGCTTTATCGTATAGATTTTTTATGATCATCTAAATATATAGTCCAATAAATTATGTGTTTTACAAAAGCATTTTGAGGAAACACAATAACAATTAGGGTTTTTTTTTTAAAACTGTTTTCGTGGTTAATTGTATAGGTTACTGCAGAGTATGTAAACTTTGTTGTTACATGACAATAATATAAGTCTTCTAAGACTGCTCTTTTAATAATATTGTAGTCAATATTTAAATAATATACGAGCTTGAATAATGATAATATTTTCTATGAATTAAATTAAGGTGGTCAAAAGTAATGTATTTTTTTTTATTGATTTAGATATAAAAGTTTGACAAAATCAAGGTTACTTCGAGTTTTATGATTTAAAATCTAATTTAAAATTAGGTTCTATACTATAAATTTGGAAACAGAATTTTTATATTTTTCCTAAAATATTTACAAAAAGGGGATTTAATTTTTGAAAATGTAATAATTTGTAAAACTTTGTCGTATATAAATAAAATATAATCTGAAAAAATTATTTCCAACATTCTCTAGTAAATTACATAATACGGAATCTTAATATATTTTTAGAATTAAAATGGAAACATTAGTATCATTAATTTTGTCAATCTTTTTGGTTTTTACAGACATTTTTTTAATAATAATTATTTATTATTACGCGACGATAAAAATGTTACCGACATATTACTATTTTAAAATTACTTTTTAAATGTGTTTAAATATTTTTAAATTGTTAGATTTTAATTTATTTAAAAATGTAAATACAATTGCCGATGCATAACTCCTTAAAACTGACGTGTTACAAGGACATTGATTCAAAATAATATCATGTAATTGTGAAGTTATCACGTTTTTCAATCATTGATTTTGGTTCTTTAATAAGTATATATTTAATATTTATATACTGGAAAAATATTTACGTTCAGTGTTGAGCATCGATCGTTAAAAATGTATTAAGATAAAGATAAAAGACACTTGACGAAAAAAAAATGGTCTAAACATAGATAAAGGCTGGTTGAAACACTTTTTATCTAGATAAAAAAGGATTAAATATTTTTTTTATGCTTTATACTACTTTATATATAGAAACCTATAATTATATATGATAATAATAATATTTTTAGTACATTATATCACTTAAGTTGTATCTTTACTAAAATTATGTTTAATTTTGTAGTTACATTTATTTAATCTGAAATATTGCAGTTTGTTTCTGCAGATAATCGATATTAAAGTTCGAAATCGTCACCACACGATTGTAAAAATCTGATCATACCAATGGAATTTTCATTAGGCATTTAATAATAAAATACAATATATTTTTGTAAAGACCCAGAAATACTCAAAAATACGCTCTAAAAATCATGATTATTGAATTTCTTTTGATATGAAATGGATTTATAGTTTACTCTGCTGTCCGCTATAATTTCAAGTTATAAAAACAACGTCTCACTTGAAGGGTTATATTAAACTGTATACATTCAACTCATAATTATATAAATAAACTGGTTACAACAGACTGTCTTAAAGGCACACACGGGATCGGTGGCGGTGGCGGCGAAGAATATCAATACTCACCGAAATTGCACCAATAGTGATTGATATTTTTACATAACAATTTTAATAATAATAATCATAATTAAAGATCGGATTTCGCATATACTATGATACTATATCTACATGAAGATGATGTCAAAAGCATTAAAAACTGTAAACTAATTCTAATTAATCATATATAATTAACGGTTTAACTTATATTAAAACAAATTTTTCGATTATTGTTGAAAGTATTAAAAAGCTTGAGACTTTAGGTTTGCTAATCATGAATATATATATATATATCATAAATAATAATATATATTATATATTATAAATTAATTAATTTATATTATATATTATATATTATAAATCATAATGTATATCATAAATCAAATGCTTTAGACATTTTTGAACAAGTTACAAATTCTATTAATAATCTTTCTGAAAATGAAAATAGCGTATTAATTTTAAAAAAATGTTCTGAAATTATTAACAAAAATAAAGACTTGCTAATTTTAAAAGAAATTTCTAAAATACACCAATGTGATAATGTTGACTTGAAGAGTTTTTCTATCAAACATTTTTCCCTGGTACAATTGTCCAGTTTTAAATATGCACCCATAACAAACCGCCGTCATAATTTAACTGAGATCAATATGGAAAATATTATTATTGTTACTTATTGTTTTTCCAATAACGAATAAATTGTATTTTTTTCATCTTAATTCATTTTATCATCATTGTATAATTTAATATTGTAGTTTTTTTTTTTTTGTTCATCATTAATGTTTTGATTTTATAACTTTACAATAAATAAATAGCTGTAATAATCAAAAATTATTTTGCATATTTTGTGCTTTTTGTGCATATTTGAAACTTTTTAAGTGCATATTTACATGCATATTTTAAAATTTTAAATACATATAAATCCGGTCCCTAATCATAATATTATATTATTATGTATCCCTTCGAATATGAAATATATATATATATAAATATATAATATTTTGCACAAATTTTGAATGAAAATCGTAAAAATAAACTTGAAAATAATATAAGTATATCACTGTAAAAAATGTTGTTAAATTTCAACTAATTGTACTATGTAAATTTACATACGATTATATTAATGTGAATTAATTTTGCATGTAAAAATATTGGTAGGTAGGTAAAAAAAAAGATAAAAAAAATTAACTTTAACTTTTGGATTAATTGAATGAAGTTATCTTAAATCTTGTTTTAACTTTTAACTTTTAATGGTAATTAAGTCATAAGTTTATTAAATTTTAACTTGTAACTATTTAAAAAACTATTCTTATAAACTTAACTATATCTAGTTAATTATTTCATTGACTTTCCTAATCCTTACAAATGTATAAACTATTTTAAAATATATCTAATCATTAATCTTGAATAAATAAGATTAATAGGTATATTGCTACTTACCTATAGAGAATGCCGCACACGCATTTTCTCTCTCCGTCTATCTAATTGGCAATATAGCAAAAACCGGAGCAAAAGTATAAGTATAACGTAGAATTGAAATTATAGCGTTTTGGTTAACTTTAGAGCTTATAAATCTATTATAAAATTTAACGAGAAGAATAATTTCGTGTGAACCTTGTTAAGTTTTTTGTAAAATATAGTCTGAAAAACAGTCACGGCATTTTTAGTTGTTGATATTTTTAAATAGGTAGCTTTAATTTTTTTTTGTCAGATGGTATTATACAAATAGCCTAACGAGGTTCACTCGAAATTATTTTTCTCTTGAAATTATGATATAGATATTTATACTTGAAATTTAACTTAAACGCCAAAATTTCAATTCTGCGTAGAATGATTTTGTTATATATCTGTTAGACAGAGACAACAAATGCAGGTAGTAACAAATATTAAAAAAAAATATAAGTACATTTTTCGACTGTTAAATCATCAAGGATTCCAATGATTCGAAGTTGAATTTTTGTAATAGAGAATATAATAAATAATACATTTATTTTTAACTAAATTAATTGAATAATTTTTCTATTTTAACTAATTATAATGAAATGAAATTAATTTATGTAAACTGTTCAGGTACTTCTAATTGAAGAATTTTGTGTTAATTAAACTTAATATATTTGAGTTAATTTTTTTCATCAACTCTTGCTATCTTTAATAAATTGGGTTCCAAATCCATTCATTGTAGGTACCATGATATAAGATTATTAAATATATAATTTAAACGTGTTTATTATTTTTATTTTTCATGTTGTTATTTAGGTAGTCGTTAATTTTATTCGAAAATTTTTAATATTATTTCAATAAAAATGTGGTAAGCCCGTAAAATTGTATACAGGACCATGGTGAAATCAGTTATCGATGAGTAGTGTGGTTGGTATGGTAGACGAGGCCACGAGGGTACCTAACTATTTTGTTATCTGCTTTATTTCCAAGAAATATTGTTATGAATTATTTCGTAAAATTTTTAATGCACCTTTACATTTATAATTTATATTACCTATTATTTTAGGAATCGAAATCGTAAAAACACGAAAATATTATTATAAAATAATGTATTTAGTGTTTATAAATACAAATACAAGAAAAAATCATTTTGAATATGTTTTACCAAAAGTATCTATAATGTATTTTGTATTGTGAAAAAATTTTTTAGTATGAGTGTTTCGATAGGTACTTAAGAAGATGTTATACACCTGCTTCTTAAAGGGTTCTGTATAGGCAATTTTTATAAAAAAATTTAAATCTAACAATTTTATAATATTATATTGTTTTTTAAAAGTAATTGAAAAATAGTCACAAGTCAGTATCATTTTTTATTGTTGTGTTATCACAATTTTTGTTATCACGCTCTATAATTACAACATTCCTCTTAATCGCAAAGTCAAAATGTACACAAAATATGAAAGATGAGAATATTTATTGTATATATTTGATCGAGTAGTTTTTTCAACAAGTTTATTTGAAAGCCTAAATTCCGAGATTGGAAATCGTTAAATTTAAAAAATTTTATAATTAAAAAAATACAACAAAATATAAAAAAAAATTCCACACAGTAAGCATTCTTATCTTTCATATTTTGTATGCATTTTAAATTTGCGATTATTAAGAGAGAAGTTGTAGTTATATAGCGCTCTAGTATAAAATACCGCTAACATGGGTGTTTACAATCCTCTTAACCAAAGCTATGTAAAAACAAGCCAATATGTTGGACGTTAGTGGATATTTCATCCTCTAAACAACCCCTTCCCGAAATCCACGATTACAGTGATCAGTGAGAGTAATTAATATGAACTACAAATGCTATAAATTATATGCCATATGTCTAAACTTTGTCTTTAATTTTTAAAAATTAGAAAAATTATCCGAAAAAAATATAATGACGTTATGAAATCTAATATTTTTGTTGTTATTATATGGAGTAAAAATGTTTTTTTATTCAAATTTTAAAGAAATAAAATAAATTATTGAATAATAATAATGATTCAAGTTGTATCTCGGTATTCGGGAAATATAAATAATGTTTTTGTCAATAGGTAGGTACATTAAATTCTATGTGTTCATAATTTTAAAAATTTCATCCCCTCCCTTTTTTGTTTATACTACATCAACTATTGATTTTCAAATGGCAATTTTAAAATTCTCAAATAATATATTTTTACGAAAATTTACATATGTTGATTTTTAAAATCCGATGATATACCTATATTCTGACTAATAAGTAATAATAATTTAAATTTAAGACGTGTACTACTATTTTCATTAAACTGTGCAAAAATAAGGTACAATATCAATATTGATGTAGAAATTTATTCATAAACTAAATAATGAAAATGCATTTTCATTCATTTATTTTAAATCTACACGATAGCATAGAAAAGATGACTAGCGATTTTTGAGATGATTTGAATATAGATAGAGTAATGTACGTTTAATATTGTATTTCATTTTCGGTCTTAAAAACTTTGAAATCTATAATTACAGATAAATTTTGAAAATTTCATCATCATCAATATACTACCTACTAAAAATATACTAAACTACTTATTAGGTGAATGTTTTAAGATTTAAAAACGATTATTTTCGGAATGTGAAGAAATATCAAAAAGGACGGAATTGTGTTTTAACAGAATTTATGTTATTTTTCCGAAGTTTTTCCTTATGCGTTTATCGAAAAGTACATTTCTAACAACATTTATTACCGGAAAATTGGGTCATTTTATTGGATCAAGTTTTCTGGTTAAAATACTTTTTCCAGAAAACAAATAGATATCACTCTAAAACCGCTTGCTACTAGTATTCCAAAAACTTATAGGTATGCGTAAAATATTTTGTTTAGGCTTTAGGAAGTATTTCAAATAATTTTGTTTGAAAATATTATATATTAATTTTAAATCTAGTTAAGGATTTAAACTAAAATAATTTTTTTCGTTAATTGTTTTCGTTCTACTAATATTTTTTTCGTTTTAAGAAACTGGTTAATATTGTTTTTTAAAAATACAATGCAAAGTATTATTTTTTAGAAAAATCAACATTTAAGAGGTCGAGGTCTTCACATCTTCACGGTAAAGAAACAACGTTATACAAATAAATTATAATGATTTCGATGATAATTTAGAAACCAGTTGTAATTGGTTTGAAGCCCTAGTATTAGTATTAAAAAAGTATTATGAATACACATATTATATTATATTTCAATATTTAAATATGTAGAAAAAAGTGTTACTCTACGTAGGTGCATAAATATTTTTCTAAAAATCAATTTAAGATGTAAAATAATCTATTCTGCAGAAATTATTAAAATACAGATGAAAATATTTAATTATAATTGTAATATAAAATATAAATACTTTCTAAGTATTTAAACGTTATTATTAATATATAGGCAATACATTATATTTTAATTTTTCAAAATCTCTAAAAATGTTGCGTTTCTTATCAACTGCCCATTCTTGGCATCTACATATGCTAAATCAATAATAGTGATATCTAAAAATATTTTTAAAATTACCTATACAGAACGCCTTAAAAACCAACGTCCTCTTGTGAACGTGTTCCAAATCAAAAAGTTATTTAAAGTATAATATTTAAAAATAACTTATGGACATTGGAATACAATATTATACCGGTGGCGCACACTAATTTTTTGCAAGGGGTGTCAGCACACTTTTACATCATACTCACCATCTACCCAAACAATTTTTGTCATCAATTTTGTTACTTAAATAACGTTCATAATAGATTATCTTATAGTTTATCAACACAATATTGGAATGATATAAGTCTACCACCTACCACCTATTTTTTATAGGGGCGTCGACTGACATCTCTGTACCCTTCCGTGTGCGCCACTGTATTATACAACTCGTGTAGTAAAACAAAAATAAAGGGACGCAATTTAATAGGTAGGTACCTATGTTATATATTGTATTAGGTACTCAATTGTAGCCAAAAACTACATACATATGTATATTTTTCTTATTAAAATAGCCACAGTCACTAGTAATACAGCTCAACTATTACTTTATACGAATAATTACATTATTAATACAACAATAAATAAAAAAAAATAAATCAATATAACAATGAGTTAATACAGAAAGAAAAAAATGTATTTATTAAAAGTATATATGAATATTCATGAAAAAGTGTTGAAAATACACAAACAAACAAAGAGAAGAAAAAAACCTTAAAATACATAATATAATATTATAATGGAGCAGGTACACTAATTTATTATTACTGACAAATAAAAGAAAAAAAAAAAACTTAAATCTTCAATCGATACGTACATACATACTTATTAATTTCTACTCAATTCTTTTTTATTTATGTATATTATATTAAATTATTGTGAATTTTGTTAAAATTTATTACTATTAAATTATTTAAATTATTTTATACTTTTAATTTCATAGTGCAAATGACTATATTTTCTATTGAGTCTTGGGAATTATAGTAATTTATTTAAATTACTCATTACTGTATAATGAAACTACATCACAGTGATTTAATACATTTTTCAAAAGTAACAAAAAAAAAAAAAAAAAATGATAATTTATAATAAAAAAAAAAATAAAAAATTCAATTTTATAATAAAATTATTTATTTTTTAAAGAAATAATAATTCAGTAATGTGTAGGTAACACGTGGCAGGTAATGTCTTATTACCTGTCTAATATCAGGTAATGTCTTATAACGACATCGATATTGTCGTTTTTTTTATTAAATAATAATTTTCCCGAGTCTGTTTATATTACAATTTACAATACTTAAACTATTTAGGTATATAATAGCATTGATAATAAATAGGTACTATACTTGTATACTAGTATAGTATTTATAATCAATGTTAATTAGGTTCATTACACTATTACTTTGTTTTCCGTGATGTTCTACGTTTACATGCAGTCGTTAATCTGCATTAACTTAATGCGCATTGATTTAATCCGGGAGTTGGGTGCATATAAACGCATTGTTAATGCGCATTTATTATTTAATTCGATTCATCAAATCGAATTAACTCTTACTCCCGGATTAAGAAATACATGTAAACGCTCAAATGCGCATTAATGACTCGCAGTGATTAAGTTATCAGTTATTACTTATGTCGTCTTATCAGATATCATAGTTATTCTAATTCTCTGCGCACATTGCGTTTTATATTTGAAATATTTTAGATTCTCAGCGAAGCGAGGAATGTATTGGTTTTACAATGATGTGTTTTTTCTTTTTCTTTTTTTTTTATGTCTGTAATCAAAAATTCTACCAGAAACAGTGCTCCGATCTTTACAAGCTTACCCATTTTCCGGTAGCAAATTTCATCTAGTTGGTACTTTAGAGAGATCATTTTTCGATTTTTTAATTTTTTCGATAAACGCGTAAAAAATTAGCATAAAAATCGGAAAACACGATTTTCACAGTAAAATTCTTCATAACTTCGAAAATATTGATGCTAGTATCATAACATTTTCACCACTAACGTATATACGTAAAATAATAATATAAAAAAATTTTTACCCACTTTTGGGCTATTTATAGCAATATGCAAATTTGACAAATTTAATTCATAACAGGCTTAATTTTCGTATTTAAGACCTGACAATTTAATATAGTGTCAAAAATACGCCATTCTAGTTACATACAAAAAATTATAAAAATCGCTACTTACTATATTTTTTAATAGCCATTTACATGTTTTTTGAGTATCCATTTAATTTTTTCCACATCGGTATGCAATGTGTTCGAGTTTTGAGGAAATAATGGATTTATCAACTTGAAATTTTCACCAAATACGTATATTAGCACTTAATAAAGGCAAAAAAATTTTGGAATTTTTTTCCCCAATTTTGGGCTATTTTTAGACATTTTAGGTTTTGAGGTTTCCAAGTCTTAAAAGGGTTAATTTTGGGTTTTAAGACCTAAAAATTTTACACAACGTTAAATATACATTTCTCTTACTAAATTCAAAAAATCTCGAAAATCTGTAGACAAGATTTATTTTTTATAGTGATTTAAATTTTCCAACAAAATTTTCAATTTTGAGATATTTAAGGCCAAATAGTTGGTAAAATTACATTTTAAGACCTAAAAAAATATAATATAACGTTAGTCGTGCATCAATTTAATTAAATTAAAAATATCGACCGAAGTATATCCACCGAAGCTTCGCTCAGAATCGTTTTTTTAGAAAGAAATGATTTATCATTGCTTTCAAATTTAATATATATGTCAGCATTATCCCGCCCAACGTGCGAAGTGCTTCCCGGTCTTTTTTTTTATTTACATACATGTAAACTCGAACCTATAATGCCCAAAGTAAGCGCGCATTAACGAGTGCATGTAAACGCCATATATATATATATATATATATATATATAATATACTAGAGATCTCTATTTCACGTGAAGTTAAAATTTACGTATATGATCACCTGAAATTAATTCCCGTGATCACGTGATTAATTCACGGGAAATAATTTCACGTCATTATATACGTGAATTTTAATTTCACGATCTCCTGTCACACATCGCCGTAACGCTCCTCTGTCACACACTATTGTAACGATCGACCGTCACTTATCACCGTTATGGTCTTCCGTCACGTGTCAGCATTACGCGTTTTCGTCACCCTCTCTTGTCACGCATCGCCGCAACGCTCCGTCGTCACATACTACTGTAACGTTCTACCGTTACATGCCACCGTTACGCTTCTCCATCACACACCGACGTAATGCGTTGTCGTAACGTGTCTCCGCCATACACGGCCGTTAGGTTAGATACATTTTTATTAGCGAATAATTTTTTCGTTAGTTATGAATAATTTTAATCATGATTGAATTAAAAAACACGTTCAGTGTGTTCAAAATTTTTTGGATCTGAGCCCGTTCTAAGCTGTTAATGAATACACTACGGTGATTCAAAAAATTTTGAACACGCCGAACGTGTTGTTTAAATTCAATCATGCTTACAATTATTCATGACTAACGAAATATATTACTTTATAGCGTGGTATTTTTTGACATATTTTTATTAATAATTATATTATAATATTATAATTTATAATTATCACTTTTATAAGTAGATACCTATTTATGTTTTTATTCGTAGTTTCGTAGTCAGTAGGTACACGAAAAGAATGAGAAATCATAGGCGTGACATATGACAAATGTATCGAATTTATCGGCACGTGAGTTTTCCTTTCCCAGTGTATGGAACTAAAACAGTTTGCTTTTCAATATCGAAATTTTCAACCACATTGACCAATAGATGAAAGCAAAGTTCATCAAAATTATGATATAAATTATCAACAAGAATTATTTGAAGACAGTGAGCGTGAAAGTGAAGATTAAATACCAAAAACTCCAAATTATAATAAATGCAAAAACTGTATTTATTGTGCATTTATTACAATTCGGGAATTTTCTTTTCAATCAAATTTATTTAGTAATCTATTGGTGGTCTACAAATATATATTACTTTTGCCATCCACACAAGTAACTTGTATGATCATTTTTTCAAAGTTAAAAATTGTTAAAAAAAATTACGTTCAACACTAAAACAAGAATGGCTGTCGAAAAAGATACACCAATTAATAAGGAAAAATTGATGGATGATGTGGCTAACTCATCAATTCTACTAAAAAATTGCCAATTTAGATATTAAATACTATATTATTTTATTTTATAGAGTAATACCAGAATACCTACTTAAACATTATATAGATATGTAAATAATATATAATAGGTAAATATTTTTGCATGCAAATACGTGTAATTTATTTTTCACTGTAATTATGCTTAGGTACAATATAAATGTATAAAGTTCCATAAAATTGTAAAGGTTATTTTAAAAAGGTCCTTTTGTGAAATTTGCCTCCTAAGCCCTTTGGGTCCCAGGCCGACACTGGTGCTTTGGACGACTTGTGCTTGCGCGTGTGGAATATAATATGGCAAATGCACACTAACACTAATGACGGTTTATATTTCACACTACAACAAACTCATACAAGCTTATAAATTGCCTATCCAAAACTCCTTAGAAAATAGAATCGTAAGAGTACAACTCAAAAATACAATCTTAGCTGTTGTTATAGTATTGAGTGAGACTAAAATAAATATACCATTAAACAATTCCTTCTACAATTATTTAGCCGTCTACACGTATTTCAAAGTGCATGTGCTCATAAAGTACCTGTAATATTCAATTTTTTGATTTAAACTATATAAATATTTTTAAAGTTCATAAATTTATCTTTAATTTAGTATTAATATACAAAAAAATATATTTATATGAATATGTTTAAATATGAATTTTAATTTTTAGATTTTTTTTTCAGCTTTACAAATAAATATCAAATAATAATAATAATAATAATAATAATGATAAAAATATTATCATCTAAATCTATACATACATTTGTTTGTGTTTCTTATTAAATTTTTGTTATTATATTGTTATAGGTGCCTATACCAATATGGTGTTTTTATAATACCTAATAATTAATAATACGGTTATTTTTTCTAAAATCATGTTTAGTAAGTACCTATAATATTTTTTGTAGAATATAGTAGGTACGTACCTACTGTGTAATATCAAATAGTAAATATTGTCGTTGTAATTTTTTTAAACTATTAACTTTTCAACGTTATAGTTTATGATACCTATAATATCGAAATTGTTTAGGTGACTTCTCTTTTTTGGGAAATGTAAAAATACCTATGTATAAAATATATATTTTTCGTTTACCAATTTTAATACTATTTTTATGATAATTAAAACATCTATAAACTGAGCAGAACATTTTAAAATTGTTTTTTTTTTTTTAATGAATATTAAAAAAAAAAAAAATCCGTTAAAATTACAAAACGCACACGTACGGTATAGGTAAATTCTCAACTACTATCTAAAAACCACCCGCTATACAGTAAAGTAAATTGTATTTCGAAGTACATATTATCGTTGATTATATATTAGTATATTACTAATAATATATAATCAATGATATTATCCTAATATTTAATAATAGTTCTTATAAACTGATAATATTTATAGTATTATTATATTTATATGTAATAATTTCATAAGGAACACAAGCAAATGTATTAATAGATCTAGATGATAATATTATAGAGGTATTATTTTATATTTATTTGTACGTTGAAAAAAAAATCTAAAAATTAAAATTCATCTTTTAATTTAAACATAATCATATAAATGTATTTTTTATATATGGGTATTAAATTAAAGACAAATGTATGCACTTTAAAAATGTTTATATAATTTAAATTAAAAAATTGAATATTACAGGTACTATAAGCACTTAAACGTTGCGAGTCGTAATATACGATAATATAATAGACGAAATTATGATTATATTTCAAATGCGTGAACACTGCTAAATAATTGTCGTAGATATTTTTTTGAGATATCAATATTTTTGTTTTTTATTTAGTAGTATAATTGTATGCAATAAAAGAAAAAACGATTTTTCAGTTGTATGGTCCTACTTAAGTATCTACTAGGATCTATTGGTATGTATCAAAAAAAGCGTAACTTTAACGGTTTATACAATTTGAAAGGCTTTTATTAAATAGCAATTATAAACGATAAAATCATTGAAAAATGATTTAATCCGTTTTCGAAATTAAAAATATTAAACATAACAAGTTTATACATAACATAATAAATTATGGTAGATACATCGGATATGACTAAAATTATAAACATCTCATATTATATCATTAATACATTAACTTTAAATGACATTATCGTTGTTTTTATGTCGTATACATTTCGATGGGTGGTACCGTGGAGGGGGGGGGTTGTGAAGCCTTTATTAACCCCTTTATGCACGTTTCTGGTTAGAATCCATTTTGAAAGGAATTTATAAATGATCCAGTATCAGTGGCATTTCTTATTATATCTTATTTATTATAATATCTATCAATATTGTTTAGGGGTAAAATTAAAATGTGGCCTTTAGGAATTGTTGACATTACCCTATCATCTGGATAAAACTGATAAAAGTAATAATATGACAAATTATTGAAATCGGGTTTTGATAATATTCAACTTGAGTAATATAAACTTAGCTTGGGTAATATTTACTTTATCCGGGTAATCCATAATATATTATCCGGACATCGGACATTACTAAAGAGGATGTTTCGCACTTATTTTAGTGGTATTAAAATACGTTCGAGTTCTATAACTACAACTTCCCTCTTTTAGTAATCGCAGTCAAAATGTACACGAAATATGAAAAATTAGTATATTTACTATGCCGTGGTCGTAGCGTGGAGTGTTTTTTATTTAGCATTTTTTTTTTAGGTTTTTTTTAAAAAAATTATAATATGTTAGAATTTCCCCATTTTCAATAACGGATATTTTGTATACATTTTGATTCTTTGATTATAAAGAGAGAAATTTACATAGAAATTTATAATTAAATATAAAATTAATTTATATTTAAATTTATAAATTTATATTTATTTATAGAGCGTGAACGTGATTTTTAACAAATATCGTGATAACACAACAATAAGAAATGATATTAACACATGAATATTTTAAAATTACTTTTAAAATATAATTAAGTATACCTATTTTAAAATTGTAGAATTTTCCATTCTTTATAAAACTTTATAAAAATTGCTTATACATATTTAAAATAATGTAGAATATTTATTGAGTAAAAATTATTAAAATTATTGTACTATTGAACAAATTAACTTTCTGAAAATAATTTTATAACAATAATTATTTCAGCTTACCTAGATATAGTCTAGCTCATGATAAAAATCACCCTGTTTATGAAAAACAATAATGATTTAAAAAAATGAAAATATAAGTTTATAATTTGGGTCATAAAAAAGAGCTCTTTGATGAAATGCACCAATTAAGGCTTTCCTTTTTTAAAATAATGAAATATATATATTTTTAATTAATTATTGAGAGAGATTATTTAGATATATTTTTATATAAATAATCGTGAATATGCAATAAAATATTGGGATCATTTATAAACTATTTTTAAAAAATTATTAATTTAAATGTTTCTAAAATTGCCTACATAGAACCCTTTATAACCAGAGTCTTGCATATTATAGTTTTATGGTTTCTTTGTGGACGCTACACAGTACAGACCCATTTTAAGGGGTTTTGCATAGGCTACTTTAAGGACACGTACAGAAAAATTAAAAATGAACGATTTAAAAATATTTAAATCAGATCCATGTTTTAAATTTGCACGATAACGATATTTGTTTAAAAATATATAAAAACTGTCCTTCGGCCTATAGAAATAATTCACTAAACAGGATGCTATGCCAAACTATTTTTAAGGGGTTCTGTGTAGTCAATTTTCAAGAAGGTTTTTTAAATAATGAAAATTTAACAATTCAAAGTTGTTAAAATACATTTTAAAATAAATTTAAAAATAGTGTCATAACACTTTTTATTGTTATGTTATGTTATCATATCATTTGTTCAAAAACTACTTGTGGCTTTCTGATCTCAGTTTGATCAAAAATTATCACAAAAGAAAAATAATTACACTAAATAAAATATGAGAATTTAAACTAAGACCGAGTTTAGAGTTTTTATTCGATAAGTATTTTTATAATACATGTTTTTATAATACAAAAAAAAATTCAATAAAACGATTCTGAGCATAGCTTCGGTGTAGTATACATAACTCTTAATATTAAGAGAATGTTACACTCGCATTTGTTGTCTCTGTCTATCTAACAGATAATATAGCAAAATCACACTACGCAGAATTGAAATTTTGGTGTTTAAGTTAAATTTAGAGTATAAACACCTATTACAAAATTTAAAGCGAGGAATATTTTCGAGTGAACCTAATGGGATTTTTGTAAAATATCGTCTGACGAAAAAGTTAAAGCTATTTAAAAATATCAAAAACTAAAAATGCCGTAACTTTTTTTCTGACAATATTTTACAAAAAGCCCATGAGGTTCACTTGAAATTATTATTCTCGTTAAATTTGATAATAGGTGTTTAAGCTCTAAATCTAATCAAAATGCCATAATTTCAATTTTGCTATATTGCCAATTAGATGGACGGAGACAGAAAATGCGGGTATAGCATCCTCTTAAGACTGGACATAAAGGTCCGCACACACTTAGGCGGTGGTGGTGAAGAATATTGCTACTCACTGAAATTGCACCAGTGGTGCTTGACATTTTTATGTAATAATTTTAATAATAATACAATTTTTCTAGTAATTAGTTTATTTAGTAGGTGATATATATTATATATGGGTAATACATTTTAAAGTCAATAGAAATAAGAAAGTCATGATACTATATCTTTAGATACCCCTTCGAATATGAAATATGAAATACATGAATCATCATGGTGAAATCAGTTATTGATGAGTAGTGAGGTTGGTATGGTAGACGAGGCCACGATGGTACCTAACTATTTTGCTATCTGCTTTATTCCCAAGAAATATTGTTATTGAATTATTTCGTAAAAATTTTAATGCACTTTTACATTTATAATTTATATTACCTATTATTTTAGGAATCGAAATCGTAAAATCACGAAAATATTATTATCATAAAATAATATATTTAGTGCTTGTAAATACAAATACAAGAAAAAATCATTTTGAATATATTTCAAACATATTATCAACAGATATATATATATATATAAATAGTATAGGTTCAGTAAATAGTGGTATTATTTTAAAATAATTTTAAGATATTTATATGAAAATTAAGAATATTTTAAGTTTAATATTTAAACATGGTATACCTGATGAAAAGGTTAACAGTCTTGACAGAAATACTAGATACTAGGTACATAAATATACAGACTACAGGAATACACGATAGGTCATGTGAGTTGTAAAATATATTATTAAAACATTAATTTAGGGTTTTTTTTTTGAGTTCGAATTAATACATTTTCTTTAAATGGTATAGTTTATTATCACTTAGTTTAGTAAAAAATGTTAAAGTACCTACCTACCTAAGGACCACGTGACACATCTTTGTAATAATAATATTGTTAACCGAATTTTGATTACCAAAAAACCCCATCCACATTTGTAAAATCATTTAAATGGTAAATACATTAATAGGAAACAAAAATTAATTCTCAATCAACTTAAATCAAATTTTAAAACATATTTATTACAAAAAAATGTATATATTTATGTATATTAATTATTATTATTAACATCATATTTTTATTTTTTTCAAGCTTGAGTAAAATACATAGGTACTCTGTGAAATTTTCAATTGTTTAGAACCAATATTTTGGGATTTATGAGGCAATAATCATTATTTCAACTTGTATTTTCCATCATTTTTCGATAGTTTTTTTTATGTATTTGTCAAAAATCGACATATTACCTCTTAAAAGTACTTTCTGATAAAATTTCGTGTCAAAAATGGGTAGGTACGCATGAAAAACTTGGATAATTGATCACAGAAAAATATAAAGCAAATAAATATCATCGTAAAATTAAAAATATTTTATGTACATCCTTCAGAATCTAAAATGTAGTCATTATATTAATTTTTAGGGCATCTTTATTACTTTTTTCAGTGATTGTTTAAAAATTATATCTACAAAAAATAATTATTGGTACCTATTTAAGTTTTTAAGTCCAATATTTTTTGGTTTTTGTGTACCTATTGACCAACCACGACGATGCGTTTTAAACGTGCTGCGGCGGTTACTATTTCAGCAATTTACCGACAGGCAACAAAATACTTTATTCGTAAAAAGTAAAAAGAGGTTCTAAAAAGAAATGATACATTTTGATAATTTTTTTTTTTTATTATTTTAATAATTGATAATTTAAATTTATTTATTTTATTATTGAAAAAGAATAAAAGTATGAAATAAACGTATAAGTTTTTAGAATACGTATTCGAATTGAATACTGCAAGTAGGTATATTTAAATAACTTATAAGATTAAATATAGTTGCAATCCAAACATATAAATAAACGTTTTTTTTTGTCATTTAAATAAAAATAATCAACGATTATAAGCAAGCAATTACATTTTTACGTATTCTGCATTTTATAAAATACTAATTTTTAGCATTTTTTTGCGCTTGGATGTTTTTGATATATACATTTTTTTTCAATGTTTTATAATTTATACGAGACACTTTGTTTCAACGAATCGCATATATTGCATTTTTTTGTTTTCCATTTTTAAGTCTCAGCTATTAAAATTGTAAATTAGTAATTATAATATTATTACACAGACAGACATTATATTAGCTGAGATATGTAGATTTCATAATGTTACAACGTTTTAAAAATATTTATAATCATTAATGTATTTTAACTTGTGCGTTTTCCTATAGGGTTTTATGGTCATCGATAAACTGGTCATACAATAATCTAGCTTAAAATCAAAAGCCATATGTTGCATAAATCACTTTTTTCAAAAGTCCACAAACACTTTTATTATTCGTGTGTAGTTTAGGCTGAAAATTCGAATCTGACATTAAAAAATAAAGAGATTTTCGTCGTTAGGTTAGTGTGAGTTCTAATGCAAAGATGTATAATTTGTGACTTTTTTTAAATTTCAATGGATATAACAAGGTAGTGAGTAGATTAATAGGTATTGTTATGCAAAAAACAATTAAAATAAGAGTCACTCGATATTAAAGACGAAAAAAAATGTTGTAGTTTAAAAAATATCATCGTTAAAATTTACGTAAATATACCGAGTTAACATTTATAGACACGGGGAGGGGAAATATATATATATATATATATAATATATATATATATTAATATCTAATAAAAATAATAAAATATTTAAATTTATATTCCAATTGAACAACGGCATTCGTTGGTTAGGTCTGGAAAAGACGCGTCTATCGTTTGTTTACGTACCTTCTCTAAATAATCGAGATAGGTATCCCATAGTATTGGAATTATTAATCTGTAAAAAATAAAAAATAAAAATTACACATTTAAAATTGAATTTCTTCTTAAATAAAAATCCACTCAATAATAATTAAAACATTAGGTATATACTCGTATATTCTTAATTGTCCAAATACATTAAAAAAAAATTTTAAAGCACTAGTAAAATTTTTAATCTTTCTCTACTAAGTAATTGATTTTTTGGGCGGTGGAAATCAGTAATTTAGAATTTGATCTTCCTAAAACACTTGTCATTTGTTATGGTGATAAATAGTGAAATATAATACTGTACTTTTAGATTCTGAGCGTAGCGAGGGAGCTATTGGTTTTACAATGATGTTTATTTTATTTTTCTGTAAACACTTTTTCTACCAGAAGGAGTGCTCCGATCTTTACAAGCTTACCCGATTTCCGGTAGTAAATTACATCTAGTTGGTACTTTAGAGAGGTCATTTTTCAATTTTATCAACAGTTTTTTAATGCGTAAGGAAAAACTACGAAAAAATTAGGTAAAAACGGCAAATTTACGGTTTCGTCAAATTGGGAATTTTCATTTCTTCGTAATTTCAAAAATAATCACTTAAAAATCTTGAAATTTACATCGAATATTTAATTTAGTAATATATTTACGTTGATTAAGTTTTTTTTAAATATTTTTGCAATTTTGGGCTATTTATAGGCATTTTAGTTTTCGAGGTTTCTAAGTCCTAAAAGGGGTAATTTTCGGTTTTAAGTTCTGAAAATTTTATACAGCGTTAAATATACGTTATTCTAACTAAATTAAAAAAATCTTGAAAATCCGTTTTCACAATTTTTTTTTATAGTCATTTTAATTTTTTCGACAAAATTATCAATTTTGAGGTATTTAAGTCCAAATAGTTGGTAAAATGAGATTTTAAGACCTGGAAAAATTTAGTATAACGTTTGTTGTGCATTAATTTAACTAAATTTACATAATATTTTGTTCGTTTTCAATACTATATGTCATAAACTGAACATTCAATAAAATATACTGTATAATATTATGTAGTAATAACTGTACCTACATGTAACTGAGCTATTATAAATATATCATATTACATTTAATAATATGCATAAGGTCACACTAAATCATATTTATTTTTACATTTGATCTTCAAGTTAATGTTAAACATAGGTACTGAGTAGGTATATAATTAAGAGGATGCTATACCCTCATTTTCTGTCTCCGTCCATCTAATTGGCAATATAGCAAAATTGTACAATGCAAAATTGAAATTATGGCATTTTGGTTAGATTTAGAGCTTAAACACCTATTATCAAATTTAAAATTTAAAAGAATAATTTCGAGTGAACCTCATGGGCTTTTTGTAAAATATTGTCAGAAAAAAAAGTTACGGCATTTTTAGTTTTTAATATTTTTAAATAGCTTTAACTTTTTCGTCAGACGATATTTTACAAAATGCCCATGAGGTTCACTCGGAAACATTCCTCGCTTTAAATTTTGTAATAGGTGTTTATACTCTAAATTTAACCTAAACGCCAAAATTTCAATTCTGCGTAGTGTGATTTTGCTATATTATCTGTTAGATAGACAGAGACAACAAATGCGAGTGTACCTAACATCCTCTTAAGGTACCTATCCTAACCTTGCAGATACCTATACATAATGAATTATTACCTACCTATGTATTTATGTATATCTGTGCAAAAACTTTTAGTTTATAATCTTATAAGTGATCTTATAATATGTTATGACTTACAAAATGACAATGATGTATCTGAAGCTCAATCAAGGGGAAGGGAAATTTAAAAATTGTGATGTAGGTATACTTACCTCATAATAAAGCACAACCCTCCTCTCAACACCCCGAAAAAAAAAAAAATTAAGTGCATTTTTTATTATAATAATGTTCATTTTTAATTTAATATATAATACCTACATCAATACCTACTAAAAATAAAAATGAAATCCAAAGGGTGGCGAAGATGGCGGGCGCCTTCTCCAAATTCCAAAAAATATATCTAGTTAAGTAGGTACACTATAATTATACAATAATATCTATTTATAATGTGTTATATACCTAAACATAATTTTAGACAAATAGTTAGGTACTCGCAAAATCACTCGAAGGCCCGCCTCCCCATAAAAAATGTCTGGATCCGCGCCTGGATTACAAATGATATGTAATTATATATATTTTTTATAACTAGGTACCTAAGTGAAATATTTTTTTCATAATAATCGTGATAATATGTATTAACTAATAACTAGAGACCGGATTTATATACATTTAAAATTTTTAAATATACCTACTTAAAAAGCACAAAATATGCAAAATAATTTTTGATTATTACAGCGATTTATTTATTGTAAAGATATAAAATCAAAACATTAATGATGAAAAAAAAAATAAACTACAATATTATATTATATATAATGATGATAAAATGAATTAAGATGAAAAAATATATTGGTATAGTTTATTCGTTATTGGACAAACAATAAGTAGGTAAATATAAAAAAAAGCTAAAAAATTTCATGTCAGAGAATAACGGTAGGTAGTTATAGAGAAAACGCTCAGAAATAGGTACCATCAGGACCATTGGATTGATTATTTTTTAGTCTCAAGCGCAGAAAGTACATCATTAGGGGTAAGGTTAGGTTAAATTAAAGACAGACTTGAAGTATTTGGAGATTAAGTTGACAGACTCAACAGGGCTGGTAGATAATTCATGCTCAAGTTTGCCAGATAAGTATTTTATTATTACATAATATGTCAAGGGAGCCAAAAATATTATTGTTAGTGTAATATCCCCCAACCACCAGTCAAGAAATAAGAATGAAAATTATGATCAGTTGGCGACACCCCCACAAATATTTCTTAACACCACCCCTGACTGTATAGGTAACTACTTTAGCCATAGGTATTTATCAAATTAAAAATATGTATTTTGAGAAACTTTTTAGGTACTTACCTAAAATAACATTTTAAAAACCACTTACCAGATTTCAAACTATACATTAGCTATATTAATACTTATAAATACCTATAAATGTTCTGTTTCCCAACCACAAATAGAGAAAAACAGTGATATATTTACCAAAAATGACGGGGTTAAATTAATTTAAATTTGGTTACACATAAACGGGAAAAGATTAGTTTTCGTTTGTCAGTTGTATTATTTATAGAAAAGGTGAGGAAAGTTTGTTGTAGAAAATGAGACAAAGAAAAATTAGTACCCATATAATCTGATCAATCGATTTAGAATATGGAAATTGATTAGACATAATAGCAATCAGGAATTTACAGTTTGTCTACGATCAGATAGTATTGTGATTAAGGATTTTGAGGACAGAAGTGTAACCATGATTAAGGTATGGAATATTAAATCAGTAGGAAGCTAATTATTATAGGAATTTACTCTGAACTCTCTCGAGTGAAATAGAATCGGTCGAGACTGAACCATATTGAAAATAATGAAGTAATGAACAGTATACTGTAAGGAAGTTGAATGTTTAAATTCCTTAATAACCAAACATACAAATACTATGAACACTTAACAGGTAATAATGTGTATTTTAGAACATAGTTAATAAAACAAATAAGATTTATTTATGGATAAGAAGAAAATACCATTCATTAATAATATACTGATGAATGATGATGTAGTATTATATTGATTACATGATATTTGCATATTTTATAGTTAAAAAATAATACTTTAGTTACTTGATTTAAAAATGCAATATTTATTTTGATTAAACTAAAAAAAAATTCTCTATGGCTAACAAATAATAATAATTAGGTAAGTAAATTAGGTACCTGCCTATATAGTATATACATTTAGAAGAAAAACAAAATAAGAGGAAACCATTTACATCCATGGAGTATGGAGTTCATTTACATTATGGTATATCCATAAAAAAGTACAATTATACAAATAATAGTTAATAACTACAATAACAATAAACTTAAAAGTTAAAAGTAAACAAAATCAACAATATTGGTCAACATTTTTTTCAGAAACACATAGCTGGTAACAAAGTAATATAATAAAAATCTTTCTTCAATTATTTTTTGAGAGAAACTTATCAGAATTAAAGTTTAATTACATACTAATTTCGAACCATTATTTTTAAGTAACCTACCTAACGAACACTTTCAAAAATTAAATATTACACAATATTGTAAGAAATATATAAATTAAAATAAAATGTTCACATAAATATACACAATTTTCTAATACTTAATTTTATATTTACAAATTAATAATAAAAAAAAACTAACAAGGTAAAATTAATAGGGAACAATATTTGTAAATATAATAATTGACGTCCATAGACTATTACAGAGCAAAACTTAACTTAATCTAAACTGATTAAGGAAATAAAAAAGCTAAAATACATAAACATACAAATAAACAATAAGGAGAGTAATACAATACATACATTTATAAAAATATTATTTCAGTACATACATTTTAAGTCATTTTTACCTACTGAAAATATGGCTCAACTATTCTGTCTAAATAACACAAACAATGTCAAATTATGCATAAATTTAATAAAAATAAACCATTGGATATAACTATTAATGGTATTTGTAAAAACACTGGATAAAAAACAAAATCTTATTCTCAATTTATTTTATTTTATTTTCCTACTAAATTAGAAAGATCAAATGACTTACCTACATTCCAATCAAAATGAAAGTATATGTATTCAACAAATATTTTCTTAGACATATAAACAATAAACTAATTGAAAAAAAATTGGATATCTTCATTAATAGTGTTGATTTATTAATATAAAATCTTTATTGTTCTAGAAATCTAGTATTTTATTTTACTTGATATAAACAATAATATCATTAAGAGACGATAAATTTCAAATTTGTAATAAAGCTATTTTTTTCATTCAATATGTAATAAAATTTATATTGCATTTGGTAATTATATTTTAAAAAATTATAAAGAAATTCAATAATTTTATTAGTTGTTAAATAAATTTAAAAAATCTTTCAAAGATATAATAGGTTACATATTGGGTATTGCTGCATCAATTATTGTGGTACACTAATAAATAAAAAATTTCTCTGAATTCAATTAATATTTCAATTATAAATGAAATAAATTGTTATCCCAATAAACCCAGAATAATAAAAAATATATTTATAAATATTCAGTATTAACTATTATTTGAAAAATATATGTATTGGTTTATATTTCGGTAGGTACAATGTACCATTTTCATTTAACGGTCCAATTGAGAACATATTATATCATCTTTACTGTGCGAAATATCTAAAGTTTTATTACATTTTACTCTATCGTATTCACCTTTAGGTGTGTCTCGATACAACGAATGAGGATTTCTAATAATCTTATTCAATTTGGGTTCAGATTCTTCATAAACTGGTTCAGTTTTAATAAAGTCCACTATCTGATTGTAATCATTTGAATCTCGAGTAATTTTTTGACTATTACTTGAAGTATCAGATGACACACTGACTTCTCTATTGTTTCTAAAATCACCAGATTTTAAAACAGTGTCTTTTTGAACTACATTCTCGGTTTTAATGTTTTCATTAATTTTTTTGTTAGAACTCAATCCTTTACGCCTTAATAAGTAAGCTTTACTATTATTTAACTTGACTGATCCGGAGGACACTTCATTACCATTGCAAATGTCATTATTTGCTATTCCATCTACAGATGATTTTTTTCTAGTAATTTTTACTTCTTTATCAATAGTTGAGCTAGAATTTCTATTCAGTATCTTATCATTCGATCTCTTTTTAAGCATAACTTGTTTTAGTTTCTTTTGAATTAATTTTGATCCAAGTATTTTTGTTGAATGACCATCAGCCATATTCAATAATACTTTTTTACTTGGTTCTTTGTTTTTTACACTTAAATTAGATTTAGATTTTGCTAGTAATCCATTTTTTTGTATCTTCTCCTTAGATTCATTTTTAGTTACTGATGAACTACAGGATGGTTTTTGATATCTTACTTTTTGCTCTAATGATTTGTTATACTTAGATAATCTAGTTTTATTTTGTAACAAATTAATATTCATTTCATTTATCACAGTGACATCTTCGTTATCGTAGAGTTTATTTTCTATAGTTTTACATTGTTCAGTGTCTCCGTCCCCTTCCAACTCTGCTTCTTCATTATCTGAATCAATATGAAGGCTTTTAATAGTTTCTTCGGAAAAACTACAGTTAGGTTTACCACATTTACATGTGAATAGGCCACCTTTTATTTTCCAGAATGTAGTACCATAATCGTAACTACAATTTATTCAATAATAAAATAAAATGTCATTAAAAAATACTCCACAAATTATTGAAAAAAAATTGTTTACCTTAATTGTTCATCTTCTTTTATGTCTTGAACAGCAAAAAATGCTATTCTAGGAAACCTTTTGTCATGGTGATTAATAAATGATCGAACAGACATGAGATTTGGATCACATGAATGGTTAATAAAACGGGACACATTACTATAATTGTAGGCATCAATGCAGTATAACTCAGTAGCTCCCTATAATGTAATTAAAAATAAAAATATGTATCTTTAGAGATGCAAAACTGTAAGTTAAAAATTTAGTAGTAACATAATTCAAAATATCATTTTGACTTACAGGATTTTCCAAATTAAACAAATATGAATCTTCTTTTAAATCGTTAGCTTTTTGGTCAGTAATTATTTCTCCGACATACCTTGAAAATTAAAACATACACTTTTAAAAAATAATTTAATATGCTTCACAGTTTACATCATGAGAAAGCACAACTCAGCAGTCATAAACAAGTATAGACAACTTATCTATAATCATTGAGTTGAAATATTACGTAACGTGAAGTATATAAATATTAAATATAGCTAGTATGAATTACATTTATTATTTTGTACAAGTGTAATTAATGATATATTTAAATTATATTTACATACTCGCAAACAAATGTTCCTCGGGGTATAGCTTGTCGTGCTCTAACACCCCAACCCATATCCTTATGCCTGTATAACTCCAATTTTACTTTTATACCTTTTTGAATAATTCTATTACCACACCTCTGTTTATGACATCTACAGCGCAAATTGCACTCATATAGTATAACACTTGGATCTATTCAAAACAAATTATAGTTAATATATAACAATCAATTAAAGTACAGGGTGCGGCAGAGCCGACTGACGAGTTTAATGAGCTCATTAGCCTGAGATAAGATAAGAGCAGGCTTTAATTAGTGGTATATTTTGAATTGTACGCTAATACGCTAATGCCATTTTTAGTCGTAATCATGGTCTGGACAGATGTACATCGTGGTTTCGTCGTGCGTGCGTATTACGAAAATAATCATTCTGTGATCGTTACACAGAGGGCTTTTCATATACACTTCTGCATTCCACTTAACGAATCTATTCCTTCTCCTAACACTATTAAATTTTGGATACGGCAATTGGAAGAAACTGGAAGTACCCTAAGTGGACTGGGACATGGAGCACCTAGAATGGTAAGAACCCCCAAAAATGTCCAGTTGGTTAGAGAGTCAATTGAGCAGTCATCAAGACGCTCTGCCCGGAAACACGCGGTAGCTTTGGGAATCTCAGACCGTTCTTTGAGGAGAATTCTTCACGAAGATTTATCATTCCATCCCTATAAATTAATGCTTGTCCAAGAGTTACATGCTACTGACTACGACAACTGCAAAAATCTCTTTCAGCAAATTCTTATGCGAATCCCTCCGACATCAACTTTTTTCTGTAGCGATGAGGCCCATTTTCATCTTTCTGGAACTATAAATAAACAGAATTTTCGATAGTGGGCTGCAAATAACCCACGACAGCTCCACGAAAGACCACTCCACTCTCCTAAAGTGACAGTGTGGTGTGGTGTGTCCCAATTTGGCGTGATCGACCCGTACTTTTTTGAAGACGAGAACAGAACCGCCACTGTCACTTCCGCCCGTTATGCTGACGGCCGCCATCTTGGAGATATAATTTTCAAACAATAATTTTTAAAAATGGTATTAAATGGTGCTTATTTTAATAAAAAAAATTTTTTTCTCTAAGTTTTATTGTTCGTTTTTTATAACCCTTCAAAACTCGTCAGTCGGCTCTGCCGCACCCTACTATATTCGTGTGGAAAGGAAGTTTTTTTTTATTCCCTAAAAAAAACCGCTGGAAAAATGGAAAAATACTATACACATGGAGTACCCCATCCGTAGAAAAGCCGATTTCTTATATCGATATCACATTATTATATTGGTACACCAACGCCAAAGCTCCTTCTCGGCTATTTTTAATCGAAAATCTGCTTGCGGTAAAATGAAAAAAAAAACATCATTGTAAAATCAATAGGGTACGTTCCTCATCGGCTACCAGGGTTGCCAATTATCCAGTTAAGAAAATCGGGACTTTTTTCCAATTTAAGAAACTTTTCTTCAGGTTTTGATATATTATAAAGGCAATCACTTCTGTCAAAACCCATTATAATATAAGATATAAATACATAACACAGATATATTAGCTCTCTATATGTATATACTTTATTATTTCGAATTGTGTAATAAACATAATGATTAATAAAATAATAATATAATATTTTAGATGGAATTTTTAATAAAAAAAAAAGT
>JAIPRL010001549.1:0-29019 GCA_025469235.1 Pemphigus obesinymphae | reverse complement strand
CAGAGATCGTCTACAACAGTGTATTGATGCTGACGGCCGCCATCTTGGAGATATAATTTTCAAACAATAATTTTTAAAAATGGTATTAAATACTTATTTTAATAAAAAAAATTTTTTTCTCCAAGTTTTACTGTTCGTTTTTTCTAACCCTTCAAAACTCGTCAGTCGGCTCTGCCGCACCCTGTACTTGTTACATTAGGTAGGTACCTACTGGTAAAGTATACAACATACAAATATCTTTTGGGTAAAGAATGCAACTTACCATATATTTTGTATAGGTATAATAATTACAATATAAATGTAAAAATAAATATAAAACACAAATTATGGTGATTATAATCTGAATTATGGGGGGGAGGGGGATCTTAAAGAGTTTGTACTTAATATATCACATATGATATACTTTACCAAATTGTAGGGAAAAAAAATCTCCGCAAAAAATTTGTAAAATCGGTGGGACATCTTGGGTGTATTTACAAATACACAGTAGTTAATGTTGAATATTTTATTAGTATGTAATTAGATGATGACCGGTAAACTTTTTGTTAGTCATACAATAAAAAAGTTCCAAATATAAATGAAGAGGACAACATTTTCTAAAGAAGTTTCTTTTTATGTACAAGCAACCATTACCGTGGTAGCATGTATATATGTGATAATTTATCTTACTTATAGCTACATATTATTTAACATATATTGTTTAATTTGAACAATTATAATATTAATTATATAAGAAATAGGTTTAGCAGCAACAGGTTATTCAGCTAGTATGCTTATAAGTATATACCTACTTATTGCATGTTGCTTGTATTCATCAATAATAAAGTGTCAAATAAATATATAGATTTGTGACTGCTAATCGTACATGTTTGAATATTTATAACATTTAGTAATTCTAAAACCGTCGTGGTGTAAAATGTATTGAAATGCAAAAAATAAATACCGCAAAAAGAAATAAAATAGCGTTTAATGGTTATACATGTACTTTAAAAAAAAAAAAAATGTAAACACTTCATCCGTTGGCGATGTTCAAAATTTAATTCTTTAAAGTACCCATGTATATTAAAAATATTTAAATAAAGAAAATCTAACATTCCTTACATTAAACCATGACCAACTCCATATAGCAAATGAAAATTTAGTAACTGTTGAAAAACTTAAAGATCAAATGAAAGAGAAAGCAAAATCGACATATGCTGAGGTTGTTGAGAATTGTCCGCCCAACATATTAACAGTTTTACCAAGGGAGGACTATTTGAAAAGAAATATAAGAAGCAATTGGGACTTTCTTGTCATGCTCGATTGTAAGTCGGGACATGGGACAAAAATAAAAAACAAAAAATCATGACATACATGTAAAAATGACCTGCATTCTAAAATGTTTATATAATAATAATATATTGATTAGAATCTGGTGAATGGAGCATATATGGGGAAGAACGATTTATGTTACATGATAATGGCCCAAATTCTGAAATGAATGAAAGAATTATAACATTTGCTACCGACAAGGAGCTTCAATTATTAAGTGAAGCAGAATCATGGTTTTTAGATGGGAACTTTGGACTTGGGTCTCGCACCAGAGTTTTTTAAACAATTATATATAATTGGAATACAAAAAAAATTAATATTCATTACTGCAGTTTATTGTATAGTTGAAAGAAAAATTCAGTCAACAAACGAAAATATATTTCAAACTTTAATGGACGAGTGTGGAAAGCGCAATTTGTACCCCGATCAATTGTATATGTATTTAGATTTTGAGCTAGCATTTAAACACTGGAAAATCTATTTTTGGTACACATTTAACTATACGAGGATGCTTTTACCACTTCTGCTAATCAGGCATGGAATATCTAAAACAAAATACTAACACAGACGCAGAAGAAATATTATATTATTTTGATAGCTATTATGTAAAATGGTACTTTTAGAAGAATTGGTTCAAGTGAAGGAACTGAACGTATTCGGAAGTTCTACCCAATATTTCCTCCTGGTACTTGGAATGTACACCGTACTACATTGAATAACAAGTCATAGGACAAACAATACTACAGAAGGGTGGAATAACCACCCATATATATATTGTACAACCAACAAAATGTCTACTGGTCATCGTCCGATTACTGTATATTTTATATTTGCATTTTTCTTACAATTTGTGACATTAAGAATAAGACTATATTATATTTTAACATTTGCGATTTTATTCATACCTACTCATAAAATATCCAACATTAGCTATTGCATATTTGTAAATAAAAACTTTATTCTGAAAAAATTTTAATTATTAAAAATGAAATAATAAGGATACCTATCTATTAATTACTTAATTATTGTTTGACTAGTATGAAATTTGTATTATTTGTACTAACTTATGATTAATTGACTATTTGTAAATAAATTATAATTATTGAAATTAAACAAAACCCTCTATATGTAACTGTAAGTAAAATAAATTGTAATACTATAGATTAATTATAGTGTAATACTGTATGTAACAATTACCTAAGATTATAAAAATTATAAATTATATGATTGCTTATTAATAATATTCTATAATAAAATAAAATAGGATAAATAAAAATATTACAGCTTTTGTATTATTATATTATATTTGGTATATATATTTATATATATATGGGGGAATTTTTTCTGAGGAAATTTTTGCAGATTTATTTACGAAGTTTTCTATTCTGGGGACTTTTTTCCAGAGAATATTTTACTGGAATTTTTTTTCCATTTATCACTTTACCAGTACCATTTTCAATTATCTTAATTCACTTACTGAAATAATCAAAATCAGAATTCAAACGTCCATTTTCATCATACAAACAATCACCATTAGCTTGTACACATTTACAATCATTTGTGTTACAGGCACCTTCACAATTACAACTCTAAAATAAGATTAAATTAATAACTGTGCATTTAATGATAAATGTAGTATAATTATCAAAGGAAATATATGGAAGACCAAAGTAGAGGTGGTCAGATATGAAGAAAGCTAGTGTGAGTGAAGAGGATGGAAGAGATCGAATTGAGTAGAAGTTAGGGACTAGGGTAGACCCATATTTGTTGTTTCCGTCTAATTAACTAATTGATAATATAGAAAATGTATGTTCAATATTTTTGTCACAACTTTGTTATTTTTAATATTAGAGTAAATTGACCTATTTCCACATTTATAGACGAGATCATTATCTATGTTGTAGAGTTGTCTTTATACTGAAACTTTAATTTTGTAAAGAGAACTATTTTTGAATGCCATTAATTTAAATAAATATATTTATTTTTTAAATTAAAATTTCGGAAAAGACTACGGCATAAGATAATGATTTTGTATATAAATTTAGTAAAAGGTCAGTTTACTCTAATATTAAAAAGACCATGTTATAAAATTACTGAATATAAATTTTGTATATTATCAGTTGGTTAAATGGAGACATAAAATGTGGGTATCAATCTTAATACTAAAATATGTATAACAAAAATAAAATGAATAACTTACAGCTATATGAGACATAGCTGAATCAACATAGTTCCCAACATCATAACAATTTTCTTTAATATATGTAAATTCAATTGGTACTTCATCATCAATATCATTCACACATCTAATTGGAACATCTTCACAACCATGGGTTATATCTCTGTAGAAATGTATAAATAATATAAAAGCATATAACGCTTACCTATATAAATTTAATTTATAATGTAAATATAATTAACTAACTCGGTTATAAGAACAGGAGTAGTTTTTACTGGAGTTTGAGTTGTTTCAAATTTTAATTTAATATCACAATCTACATTAACAGTTAACATTAATGGTTGTATATCAGTAACTGGTTTACGTTGTTCTGGAGGAATATTTTTCAATATAGTATAACATTTACTATTTGGAAGACAACAATCTATAGGTCTTTTTTTCGCTTTGTTTTTATGCCATGCCATAGCACCTTTTTCTATCAAAAATGATACTATATCAATAGAATTTTTACGAGCAGCAATATGTCTATATTATTTGACAATAAAAATTAATACAATTAAATCATTGACAGTATATACATAATAAAATAAATATTAATACTTACAATGCAGTATCGCCAGCATCGTTGAACATATTTACCTCGGAATCATACTCCACTAAATATTTAACAACTCCAAGACATTCAGATATCGCTGCCCAATGTAATGCAACATTATTTTCTTCATCAGGTATTCTTGTATTTGGTTTATAAGTAATAAAAAACCTAATTAATAATTAATGGCAAATTAACATTAATAGAAAACAAAATAATTAATGATTATATTTTTCATACTTCACTACATCAGTATGACTATTTTCACAAGCCCATACAAGAGGTGTCCATCCTCCATTATCCTTCCAATTCACCATAGATGGTCGTTTATTTAGTATAACTTTACAACACTCTAAGTTACCATTCTTAGCAGCCAAATGAAGTGCGGTCATACCCTGTACATCCTTAAATAATAATTAGCAAACAAATAATGAATATCTAACTGAACAATATTATTATAAAAAAAGCATATTATAATATATACATATTTATATTACTTTAATTTCAGGAGATCCACGAAAATCCATAAGACATTGAATAACATTACTATGGCCAAATTTAGCAGCCATTCTCATAGGTGTTTTCATTTTGTCATCAACTATATTTGGATCAACACCAGCTTGAAGTAATAAATAAACAAGCATTAAATGTCCTTTACTACATGCAACATGTAATCCTACTTGGTTATGGTTAGCCGGAAATGCATATGCGAGATTACATTCAGACCCTGAAATATTAAAACAATTTGTTTGATTGGAGTTTTTAATTTTTCATGAATGTTTAATATTAAATTATATTTATAAATTTATACAATAAAATTATACCTATAATTGATAAAACTTTTTTTACATCATTTGATTCACAAGCTTGATAAAGTCCAAGAACTGAGTACCTGTTTAATAAAATACACCATATAAATTATTATTTATATATATTATTTATTTATATATTTCATAAAAATAACAAAATAATTAGCAGAATATTATTGTATATATATATTATTAAATTCTCATTAACAAAATTCAAAAATCTTTAGGACATTTTGGCAGAGGGCCAAGTTTTGAAGACATCATAAAAGGATTAAAATTATGAATGATGTATTTCTTCAGTTTACTGGTGACTACTTTAAGCTTTTTGTGGTTTTAGGCACCTTGCTAAATAAGCAGAGTAAGATATAGGAAAAGTCTCAGAGTGGACTCCTATTCAAAACTCATAAACATTTAAAATTAATTTTTCTTTACTTCTTTACATAGGACATGACCCATTTTCGCACACAATAGTACGCAGATTTTGAAATTGCAATAAAAAGCATTTTAGAAAAAATGGGACATGAACCCTATTTGAAAGTGACTATTCAATTTTTCTTTAAATGACTTGACTCCAACAATAAGAAAAAATCCCCTTGATAAATTATAAATATATAACCACCATACAATAGTTACCTATAATTAATATTTAAAAGTAAGTAGATACCTATATATAGCCATATACAATGTTGGGTGGTAATACAAGAGTTCTTAAAATAATTATTTTTAAGTAACTTTCTAAAATAACACAATTAACTTTCATCTATTTTTTTATAAAAAAAAATTGTTTCTAATAGTTTTTTTTAAAAACCATTAACCAACTATAGCACAAATAAGAGAAGCTAATTTTATAATATTATGTATAATTAATAGTATTACTTACCCACTTTGGTATTTAGTTAATTTTGTAACTAGTAACATAACATTAAAACTTTACTTTTAAAAGTAACTTACCTAACACTATTCAGATATGTAATATTATTCTATAAAAAAGCAATATAAATATAATATATATAAATAAGTAGGTGGTACTTACTATGGTATCTATCTACTTAATAATACATCATTATAAATGATCCGTTATTTTAATTAAATTCTTACATTACTTACATCAAAAAATATAGTATAAAATTATCATAGCCAGAATTATTTTAAGGGTGGGGGCTACATATTTTTAGTCTATTGTGAACAAAATAAGTGTATAACTATAAAAATTATACAAATACCTATCTAATAGTTCAAGGTGGGGCAGAAGCATTTGTAGCACCCCTACCTGTCTACCGGACATTTAAGTATATTATGTATAATATGATAATTAATATAAAAATATAATAATATATAATATAAGTATATTTTATTGTATTATTTTGGATTTGAAAGCAACGATAAATTATTACATTGAAAAAAAAAATTAGAGTAAATTTGTCTAAACTTCAGAGTCATTGAAGTCCAAAAAAATATGTATAGTGGAATGACCTAACCTATACTTATCTACCCACCCACCCACACATTTGCATACATTTTCACCAACATTTGAGAAATCTCTCTAAAAAACTGCAAATATAATGAATATATTCAGGGCCCATACACGAACATGGACTTTGACATCACAAAATTTAAAAATCACATTATTTTTTATAAACGGTTAAATTCAAGATATTTTTATTAAATTTGTTACTTTGACTGACCACAGTGAAAGAGGAAGATATCACAACTATAAATTATTTACTTATTGATTATTGAATAAAATGACCTATGGACTGAGTTTTGAATACATCCATGGTTATCTCATGTCTATCGTAAAAGGTGACAAATTGACATTGCATTGGATAACAGCTGGCGTCAAAAAGTATGAGGAATCCTAAAAAGAAAATAGGTGAGATTTCCTATTTCAGATGTTTGAGAGGAAAACAAAATTATGTACTTGGGTATGAAAATAGCCTAAGGAATGAGGTGACCACTACCAGCCTGATAGCGGATGCGGTAGCCATTCCATCAGTTATATGTGCAGGTCTACCCAATGGCTGTGATGTTGACGGTGTAGGAAAAAATGTTTTGGGTTAGATAAGCACTTGAGTACCAGGATAGGTTCTATATGAGAGTAAGTAAATTAGTGAGGGGTAAAAATACATATACTCAGGAAGGACTAGTACAAGGAAAAGCGGTAGAGGTGATTAGAAAAAGTGATAGGATAATTGTGGTAAGAGTAATATTAGAAGATAAGGTATTGAATTTGAAGAATGTGAGAAGAGCCAGAAAGAAGTTTTGAGAAGAGACGGATGAGGTAATGCAAGAAGTACAAGGAATAATTGAGGTTATTATAATTGGTGGTGATATGAATGGACATGTATGTAGTGATTATAATAGAGTATATGGAGGGTATAGATTTGGAGAGAGGAATGAGACTGGATAAAAAATATTGGACTTTACATCAGCATATGAATTAGTGATTGTAAACACTTATTTTAGGAAGAGAGAAGAGCATTATGTAATATATAAGAATGGAGGGAACTTTAATGTAACTTTGTAATGTATAAGAGTGGAATTTTGACTGTAAGGTAATCCAGTATGAAAGTGTGACAACACAACATAGGTGAATCGTTATGGATATAGGAAAAACAGGGTGCACAAAAAGAAAAATATAGATAAGGAACCAAGGATTAGCTGGTGGAAACTAACAAGAAAAATGAAAAAGTATTTTCAAAAAAGCTGATTGAGAGAGGGTGTGGAACATGGAAGGGATTATAAAAAAAATATATGGGAAAAGGTAGCGGGTGTTAAAAGAGTTGCTAGCTAAGGAAGTCATAGGCGAGAGTAGACGTAATATGCCAGAGGATAAGCAAACATGGTGGTAGGCAGAAGAAGTGCAGGAGATAATACCAAAGAAAAAAAGTTTGAGAAATGGCAAAAAATCAGAGAACGAGGGTTGGGAAGAGTAAAAAAGTTTATCTAAAACAGCGAATGCAGTGAGTACAGCTAAATTAGGGAAATATGATGAGTTGTATAAGAGGTTAGGAACAAAAGAAGTATACAGGCTGGCAAGGTAAAAGAAAAACAATCCAGGGACTTTAGAAATGTTTGGTGTATAAAAAATGAGGATAGGAGTGTGTTTACAAAAGACAAGAAAGTGATAGAGATGGAAAGAATATTTTAAGGGATTATTAAATGAAGAATTTCCGATCAAGTTGAGTAGAATTTAGGTATGGTAGATTTAATAAGGGAAGCGGAAGTGTGGAGCACTGTGAGAAAAATGAAAAATAAGAAAGCGGTGGGACCTGATGAGTACCAATAGAAGTATGAAAAGTATCAGGAAGTTTAGGTATAAAATGGCTGACAAAGGTCTTTAATACTTCTAGTTGAACGGAAAATTTTAGAAGCGTGGAGGAAGAGTTGTGTGGTACCAATATTTAAGGGTAAAGGAGATGTATAACAATGTGGAAATTATAGAAGGGATAAAACTAATGAGCCACAGTATGAAGATTTGGGAAAAAATAATAGATAAAAGGGTAGAAGTGAGACAATTGATACTAGAAATCAGTTTGGGTTTATGACTGGGAGGTCAACTAGAGCCAATATTTTGTGTAAGACAGATTGTAGAGAGTACAGAGAAAGGAAAAGAAAATTGTGTATGGTATTTATTAATCTAGAGAAGGCTTATGATAGGGTTCATCGGGAGATCTTGAAGTGGGGATTAATGAAGAAAGGATTACCAAAGGTATATGTGAATGTAATTGAAGACATGTATGAAAGATTTTAGGGTCAGAGTGGGAGTGCACCAGGGTTCGGTTTTGAATCCTTACATGGCAATGGATGAAATAACAAAGGATATACATGTGAGGTTATATATAGTGATATAGTGATGATAGAAAAGTTCTGAGGAAATGAATGGTGGACTGAAAGAATGGAGGGAAGGTCTAGTAAAGTGAAACTAAAGGACTAAGGATTAATTAGTAGGAGTAAAACAGAATATATAGAGTATGATTTTGGTGAAAGAGAACACAGAGGAATAGAAAAAGACTGGATAAAGTTGAGTGGAGATGTAGTGGGAGAGGTTGGGAGGTATTTAAGGTCCGTTATATAGAAAGATGATAACTTCGAAGAGGATATCAAACACAGTATTAAGTGTAAATGGATGAAGTGGAGAGAACCATCAGGTGTTTTGTGTGACAAAGTATCCCTATTAGGTTAAAAGGTGAACTAACTTTTTAAGACTTTATATGGTGAGAGTGTGAGATCTGCAATGATGTATGGAATACAATGTTGGGCAGTAGATAGGAAGATAGAACAGAGAATGAGTGCAGCACAGATAAGAATGTTAAAGATGGATGAGTGGAGTAATTAGATAACAAAATAAGGAATAAGTATGTAAGAGGTAGTATAGGAGTAGATTCGATAATTGACTAAATGAAAGGGAATAGATTGAAATGACTCGGGCATGTATTAAGTAGAAAAGAGACTGAGGCAGTAAAATTAGTAAAGTAAATGTAATTGATGGAAAAAGGGTGAGAGGAAGACAGAAAAATAATTGGGGGATGTGATAGCCAGAGATATGAGAAAGGTGGGGGTAAGTGAAAAAGACGCGAGATAAATTGGAAAGTTAAGTGTAGAACTAGGGTGGTCACTGGTCAAACTAAATAGTTGGGAGAGAAGGCAAAAGAGAAGAAGATTGATTATTGAATAAAAACAGGGAGTATGATTATTTTATTTGAATCAGGGTTTATAACATCAAGTTGCAGCTTATTTCAAAAGTAAAGATGGTCGTGGTAAGGAAATTATAATTGAACTGTCAAGTGTCAACATGATTACAAATTCTAAAAAGTTTTTGTATATATTATTTAGGTTAGGTACTAATTATTTAAAGTGCTATTATAACCACGAACCACGATTTAAGATAATTATCTTAAATCGTGCCACGAACTAAGATATAAACCGCTATTATCATCTTTCGATTGACTGCGCCCACGGACTAATCTTAGTCCGTGATTGAGCCTGATCCCTGGAACCACTATAACAAAGAGGGTCACAACTCCAAAATCGGATATACCATGGTAAATTTTCAAATATAGGGCCACATTATTAAGCCACATGACTGATATAACTTAATCACGGATTAAAATATCTTACGGTGGATCTAACCAAAGAGGTTATACACTGTCTAGGAAAAACATCGATAATAATCTTTTATTATCATGAGGAAAATCCTGATATAAAAAATTAAATTTTAAATTTTAATTAAATAAAAAAGTACCTAACCTCTCGTACACGATCGCATTTTGTTAAGCAATATTCCCACAGTAGCAAGCTCACGCCAGTTTTTCAAAATTATGGACATAAATTTGTTTTGCATAATTGAACTAAAAAATTTGAACTTTACCCGAAAATTATTTTACGGTTTATAGTTACGGCCTCGCAGATAGGTAATTGTACATATTTTGTAATTTATACGTAGTGGTGTAGTTTTAAGAGTGGACAAAAAGTTCTGTCGACTGTCTTCCGTTACTCGTTAGTTCGTGTTAAGAATTGATTAATTAGAAGTTTAAACTTATATACGTATTAGTCATCAGTATTGTTTAGCTTAAACAAGGGTTTAAACTAAACATGTAATATATTATTTAAATGTATAATTCCTAAGTATATGGTAAAAAACCATTTTATACTATCTAGGTATTTTCAAAAAAATTCAAACGTTCAAAAGAAGTCCATCCAACTCTACCTAGCAAAGAATTCCCTACATGAATATGGTAGGACGATATTCCCCCTACCCAGAGATAAATAAAATAAAAAATGATTCTAAATAGTTGTATAGCATTGATAAGACAGATAAGTAATTTTTATATTATTTATATTTGTTATTTTATGGAGTATCTACTGGAGTATTGTCTACGTCGAAAGAGTTTATGGGTAGAATAAAGTATATTAAACACGAATTCAAAAACAATCAATAACAATTAACAGGTATTGTTTCATCATTATTAATGTGGTAAAATCTACTTTCTCATGGTATTATGTTCTACTTTTACGAAAATGTGGGTAGGTATTTGGTCTTATCTACCAAAAATTTATGCAAGAAAATTTTGTTTGTTTACTGGTATTTTTAATGACAATTTAGGGCTTATACCATAATAATTATATAATTAATTCTATAGTTATTTTATTATATTAAAAAAAATAGGCTACAGTAAAGAAATTTAAACAATCAAACTATTTTTGAAAATCTGTATAGGAGTAATTACATTTTTATGTCAAAACCGATATATATTATATTATGGTCTAAAATTTGCGTACCACTCTAGAGCTTTTAAAATACTCCAGATCATTTTCTTGTAGTTAACGCATTTTTAGATTATGAGAGGATCGATTGATTTTTAAATATTTATTTTTATTTTTATATGTACCTATATATTTTTTTTTGTACAGTAGTTGTTTTGGAGTGAGGAGCATTTTCAATAGAAAATTGGTTCTGGTTGGTATTTTCAAGAGGTAATTTTTACATTTTTCTAGTAGTTTTCTTAAGCGTAAAGAAAAACTGCCTTTCATAACAGAAATGTTATATAAATGTAGAGGAAATAACAAAATAATACAATTATTATAGTTACCTATTTTTTTTTTTTAATTATTACACTAGAACTTCATTCAATACTATTTTATAGAAAGAAATAATTAATCATTACTTTCAAATTCTATATATCCAACCACCAGTATTCTACCTAACTAGGAAAGTACTTCTACTTCCGACTAACCAGATTTTTTTTTTCAAAATTGTTTTTTAATTTGGTTTAAACACCCAAAATTATTTTTTTAATTTTATTGAAATATTATAGCTTACATAATTAATTTAATTTATGCATTAAAAAAACCAACTAAAATTAATAAATTATCTGTAGATTTATTTAAATTTTTACAATACATTTTTCAAGTAGAAATTAATGTAAAGCACACAGTTGAGAAAGCTAGCTATATGCACTTAATGACTAATACTTGAATAAGTAGTTGATTTTTTTTAATGATTTAATAGTTCAAGTTATTGATATTATTACATGGATTTTCAAGGTTAATGATTAATTAATTAAGCTTTTATCGGATTTTTATTTTTACTCAAATGTAATTTAGTTTTTCTTAATAGCTGTAAGTACATGAAAACCAATAATGTAAATACTTACATTTAAAAATAACTAAATATTATTTGACTGGAGTGTGATTAAACCATAATATAACCTATAGTGTAAATCCAGCCAAAAAAACACCAAATATACTTTTGGGCATAGTCTTATAACTATTCTGTTCACCTTGTTAAGGTTGGCCATGTTAACCATGTTTTACAAATCAATATTTTAGGAAGCATTTATTAAAAATAATTTTATAAAGCAATTTATATTCATTAAATTATAATAGGTACCTATATAATTATATTTATACTACTAAATTTTATTTAGCGTTAAATAACATTAAGTATTTCAACAAACTACTTAATTAAAATTTGAAAATAGGGACTTGGATACCCACCAATACCTTTATATACCTTTATATTTCACTAATCTAGTAACACTGAATATCTTCCATAGTATGTACAAATAATTTAAATTAAGTATTTTATTTCAATTATTCTTATTAGAAATCAAAAATAAATTATAAATGTTATAAAAAGTAACATTTACAATGTTGAGGAAAGCAAATAAAAGCATTTCTATAAAATGTATTGAATTCTATACCTATTTAATTTTAAAAATATCTACATTGAATAAAAAAACTGGAACTTCTATAATAGCTACATTGAGACTAATAGGATTAAGCAGTTTTGAAACAATCAGACTATTCTTTTGCAGCCTTAAATTTTTAAAATGTGTCAATGTATTCAATATAACAATTATCAGACAACACTACCTACAATAGGCTATTGTCACCTATATGGTTATAATATGCTCATATAATGTCTTTTTTTTGTATATTTTGAAATGACACCCCTGGCCGGCTTTAAACATTAGAACATTTGAAGAAAATAATTGGCATTTGAAACAACATTTTAATAATCTGCTACAATCAGAAAGAAATATGATACGGTAATTTTAGCACATGTCATCTTATCCTGTACAGAATATAGAATAAATAGTTTACAGAATGAAACAATTTATAGTATATTGTATAAACAAAACTACATTTTACAGTATATAAAATACAACTGTACAACACACACATGATTATTACCAATCCACAAGTTACTGCTATTTTATAGTGCTACTTGACTTTATAAAACTAATTTTAAATAACTGCTAGCAAAAATCTAGATTTTCGTCTTCCAATCTTTCATCATTTTAATTACCTTTGGATAAAAACAAACCTGGACGAAAAGGTAAAGATAATTGTAAAAAAGGTAAGTATAATTAAATAATAAGAGAAAAGTATCCATTTAATATTATTGTCAATCTGTATAAAATACTGAAGTACATTTTCTACTGTTTATTGTTTTAAGTAATGAAAACCTAGTTTCCACACATCAATGTTAGAGTTAGGCAAAATTTGCAGTTGAGAAAAATCTGTAGAATCCCCATTCTCAAGATTAATTTAAATATGACATATACTATTGTCTGCCAGGATCTGAAACTGAGACCCCATCTAGTATTGAATAGTAAAGCTTCTAGAGTACAGCTCATGAAACGGTGTGGATGATATTAGTACGCCATGGCAATATCTCTGTAGGGTATTTTGGTGTTGAGTTACTTGAAGAATTATTTATAGATATAAATAAAAATCCAATTTCTACAAAATAATTTGTTTTTATTTAACAAATACTTATTTCAAAAACAATGTTTTCATCTTCAGTGTTAAATAACTACTGCTTTAACTAAACTAATAGCTTTGTAATTCTTGAACACTGAAAATGAAAACATTGTTTTCGAAATACGTATTTTTTAAATAAAAACAAATTATTTTGTAGGGTTTTTATTTATATCTATCTCTGTAGGGGTCGGTAAATTATTGATATTAGTCACCGATGATTACCGGCTGGTAAAAAATGTCTAGAATGCATGAAGTAGCACTTCATACACTTACGTCATCTACACGGTTTCGTAAGCCACACTGTAGTATATATTATATACAATTACAAAGAAATATAAATTAAACAACAATTTTAATGATGAAAATCTAATTTTTATAGTAATCAGTTACAAATAATATATATATTTTTGCTATTTTAACAAACATAATAAGTACTGTTTTAAAAAAACTAACCTATGAGCACAAAACATTAACATGCATTAAACAAAACAAATATTTATGTTAATTAAGCTTTGTTAATTTTCTAATTTGTTAATCTAATCAAAATTAGATTTTTGCTTGCGATTTATTATATAGGCTATGAATAAAATAATGTGTAATGGCTTACATAGTAGGTTTGCGGCTATTCATTTCTTCCTGAAGGTATTGCAAATGTTGAGTCAATTCAATTATATTAATTCCTGGTGGACAATCAGAAGTAGTCAATTTTACACTTCCCACTTGCACACTAATATCTGATGTACAATCATTATTCTGTCTTTTTTCCTTATGTTTAATTATATGTCTTCTTATTTCCAGGTCAAAAACATCAGTAGCACCACAATGAAGACAACCTGTATCCTTTTGATGACAACCAATGTGAGAAAAATGTTTATTTTTGCACATCATAAATATACCCTAGTAAAATAAATACAATTAATATGTTATGTAAATTAATAATATCAAAACTGAACATGTGTCTAAAGTCTCAATACATGCTAATAGCTATGTTTAAAATTAAAAATAAATAACCCAACAGTTATTTAAATTAACTTATTATCTTGTTAATATAAAAATAATAATTGTAACAACAATTTATAACTATTATTACAGCTCACCTCTGAACAAAATCGACCACAACGTGGGCAACTATGGTGTAAAAAGAAACGTTTCATATGATGTGCGCAAAATGGTAAAAAAGGCAAAGTAACATTTGCTCTCAACATGGGCATATGGCCATATTCATCAAGTTGAGAAGCTAAATTTTTGCACAATATCAATTTGCCATCTACACAATCTTCAGCTTTACAAGTAATTTTTCCTTCATCAACTATTATTACTTGAATATGTTCATTACACAAACACAAATTAATTTCTTTATCTTGCAAGTCAATACTACAGTCATTTAATATATCTAAAATAAAATATAAAAATAAATATTTTAAGTAAATACCTATATTATTTTATTTTTATATTATAACGAAACCCTAAGTTAAGAACTAAAAGAAATATTTAAACACATTTATTATACATTAATAAATTAATGAATCATATAAATTTCAATAAATTAAGAAGCATAAATAAAAATATTATACCTTCCATATCGGTAGTAGATTCCAAATCATCCTGATAATTTCTATCACTAGACATTAATGTGCCTACATCACTACAAACTGAAAATTAAGTAATTTGTACATAAATATAATTATTTATATTTAATTTATTCTTCAATCAATAACACAAATTTTAATATACCTGAGGCAGAATGTCTATCTGAATTACTTTCTGACGACTCTACATCAAATATTCCAGATTTAGAATTTAATTTACTATAAATTACTTTTTTAACCACTTTTTGACGTTCTTTCTGTAAAGGTTTTTTTTTGAAAATATTATATCGTCCACCTCTAAAGAATTTCTTTTTCTTCTTTTTTTGATCTGCTAAACAGTCTTCACTTTTTTCTTCTTTGATTTGTACTTCATTTTTAATTTCAATGTTTACAGAACCAACATTAACTTCATTAGTAACTTCTTCTGGTTCTTTTTTTATTTTTTTGGGTAATCTTTTCTTTGAAGATTCTAAATCAATACTGAATGTTCTTTCTTTCCGAGCAATAGCGGACTTTAACACAGATTGATTACTATCGTTTGATCTTCTTGAAGACCTTTTAAGAGGTAAAACTTCAGTGTTAACTTCACTCGTTTGTTTTTTTCTTTTTGGACTATTGCCACTGTAATCAGTAAGATTGCTAGAACTCACATAAGAATCTGGTTTATTTTCATTTGGTCTCAACGTCAAGATGATTCTAGGTTTTTCCTGTTCGGTTTGGTCAGAATTATTTGTAGTTGATGATGTACTATCGACTTCAGACTGGTTTTCATACATTTTTTTCCTAGACCTAATGCTAGCTACTAACTCTTCATCTACTTGTCCATTTAATTTGAGCATAAGTTCTGCTATTTCATCATCAGGGCTTTTTTCAACAGGAATTTCTTTTACAGTACTTTCAACAATACTCGTTGTTACCATATTTTCTTCTTTTACACGGTCTTCGTTATCCGAATCTCCTTCATTGATAAATCGACTCTTCATTCTTGATAATATCTCTTGGATATCAGGTCTACTAGGTTTTCTTTCTTTCAAGTAATTCATATTTAAAGTTTGGTAACTTCTAGTGTCTGAAAAAAAAAATTTTACTACATCATTTAATAAACATCATAAATAAACTAAAAGATTTGTTTAATATTATCTAGGTGGGTATTCTGTTAATAAAAAGTCTTATTTTATATAAGTTATGACTAAACCAACTATTAAACTTTATATCAAATTAAGATAACAAAACATTCGTTAAGAGTTAAGACATATTATCACATACCTACCTAACTCACTTGACTAATATCAAATCAGATTTTTATAATTCTAAGTTAATCATTTGTTTTTATATTATGGAAACTCAGAAATTAGTGTAGGTATTTTATTTACGTTTCTCAGCTTTAGCCTCAATACAATGTATAATGAACATGGTAATACATTTATACTTAATCAATTGTATCATCAATAATAAAACACTACCAGAATAAATGTAAAAGAAACTTTATCACTTCATAAAATTTTTGTCAAAAATAATTTTGAATTCAACGCCTATTGCAATTGTAACAAAGTAACTACCTAGGTACCATAATAATTGAAAATTAATTATTATGCTCAATATATATAGACTGCAGAATAGGTATATAATTTTATTATTACTCGGGCATATATTTTGTCATTAAAAATTTAATTAAGAAAAACAAATACAATTATGTTTACACAAAGCATTAATCTTAGGCCTGAAATAATGGCTGGTTACTAAAAAAAACTAATCTAATACCCAAGTCCTAACTATGGGACTCTGTATGAAATCAAATGTTTACCGATATAACTATCATAGCATAGGTACTTGTGTTGTATTGATGAAATATAAACTACATGACTGTACAAAGTATAAAACTTGGGTGAACCGAGAATCAAATAATGTTGTTGTAGACCAAAAATTACATACAACAATTCATAATGTGTCACTCGGTTGGTAAAAATTCAAGTGTGCCTAAAGAAACAAAAAAAATAATTAAAAATACAGTTTGATGAATGGAGAATAGAATCAATTGAAACTGGTAATTTACAAGCGAGTACCTACTGAGTAGGTACCTAGTATCAGTCAATGAAGTATTTAATACTTAATAGCTTGGATAGGTATAAGGTTATTGGTGAAATTATTAATGTCGAAAATATTCACAATGGAAGTCTGCACGATCGAGTATGGACGTGTCAAAAAAAAAAAAAAAAAATGTTTGTTATTTGAGTATAGGTACATGTCTGCACATACAGCCAGATTGATCACTTACATTTTATGCGGCCATTGTTCCGATTGGGTTGAATGTACACCGTCAAGGGCTCTTATGAGTAATGACGTCCTCCGTCCATCGGAAACGTGAATACTAGGGCCTCAAGAGAAACCGACTCGGAGGCGACGACGAACGACTACGCCGAAGAAGATGGAGCAGGCTTACGGGACGGCGATGGAAATGCGGGCGGGCGGGCAGGGAGGGCGGCGCTAAAGATGGGAACGGCGGCGGCGGTGGGGCAGAGCGGCCAGCAGGCGGCAACGATGAAGGTGTTCTTCAGTCAACGAAAACACGCATGATCGCCGCGGCTGGTACCCTACCTATCGGGACACTGTTGCCAACTTCGACGGGACTGGCGTTACATTTGTTTATTATGTTTTTTAATTTTTCTCCTGCACCGCAGAGCTTTCGCCAGATTGCCAGAACAGCATCGCCAGAACGACTTGCCCGCGTACCTACCGTTACCAACAAGCTAAAGCCCGCGTAGACGGTGTATACCCACTGTTGTGATGCGCATTCCGCGTAGGTACATATTATTATGTAGCAGGTACGAATCGCCACGTAGTCGCTGGTCTTTCGCTGAATTCGCAACTCGGTACACAAACGCCACTTTTACAACCGAGGCGTGTACCGTGTACGCCACTGACGCGACACTCGATGCGCCCGTGTTATGCGATAACCGTGCCCATAATATGCGTGTATCGTCTGATATATTCTGATCGGGGTGTAAGAGAAAAAGTTTCATGTGGTTCGGTCATCGGCGTCGAGGTAACGCGCGATCCTTGTAAGAGGTCGTCTTCGAGAGTATGGGTACTATATATATATATATATATATATATATATGTGTGTGTGTGTGTGTTTTTTTTTTTTTAAATATTGAGAACCACTATTCACAAAGGTGACGCTCGTAATATAATAGGATATTGACCAACAGAGCAGTACGCTGCAATAATAATTTGCGTTCACTGTTTTACAGTAGACGAAACAGCCAGTTGCCCCGCACCGGGTTGATTTGTTAACCTATTCCCCTCGCGCTTACCGCCGACCATAATAATATCCATACACAACTGCCGGCTGCTGTCTACGCACAATATTTATAATCATTGGTACACCGGTACACGTCACACGATAGCGCGTGAATTCCCGTGGTACAACTGGTACATTTATTGATTTACACAAATCTTGCCATCGAGTGAAATCGAGCAAAATGGGAATGTACCATACATTATTAAAATACGATAATTTTGTATTTTATTTGTAATAGCTCGGAGTTTGTAAAAAAAATACTTATTGCATATGAGATAAGTTTTAATCGAATCGCGTTCGCAAAATTATCGTATCAGTCGTACAACACTACACTAGTGCGTGCACAATGCCTATAATTTGATTTCTCTATATGCCTCGACAATAATATTGCAGAACAATATACCCAAATAAAATATGGATTCGATATAGTATTAAACTTTGAACGCACTAGGTATTGAAAAATACGTATTTTTCAATATCTGTCTAGAAAGTACGGGTGGTACCAATATGTACCACATATGAAACTGTTCAGGGTCAAGAGAAAATACATTTTTTAGAAACAACAACACGACTGGATTCAATTGATTATCATTTAAGTATGATTGTATGAACCCAATTTTCTCAGTTTGTTTACGTCTTCTCGTAGAAAAACATTGCGACCGGTAGTACTATTAATACGACGTATTATCATTTTAGTTTGTATGTCCTAACTTCACTTGGTGAAGTTCACTATAAATATAGGAGTATTTGACTAATTACATCATTTATGTAATACATAAATTATTTTATAATCTACATAGGCGTAGGCATAAACTGTGGAGGGGGAGTGAAGGCAATTTCCTAGATATTCTGTACTATAATTATTAATCAACGTAAATAAATTGTACAGTAAAATATAATAAGTAATTATTGTATATTAAGTTAAAAAAAAAAACCAATAATATATTTTTCTTGTTATAAACCACAAAATATAACTCAGAATATATGAAATTCGATATATTAGGCGAGTACCTGAAATTCAACATGATATACCTATTGGTAATATTTAATAGTTATCATTTATTATCATTAACAATAAAACAAAAATTAGTTTAAATAACCCCTCTTGCCCGGTTCTATTGTTGTTTTATGCAAAATATTTTTTAAAAGACAGCAGTCTACCACCTAGAATTTACCCCAAGTACCTAACAATAGTTACGCTACTATGGGCGCAGACGTATAGTTATCATACGTATACCTATTATCCGCTTACAAGAAATAAAAATTGGTACATTTATATTTATACCAGCCATACATATACCGGTCCCATACATACGCCTAATTGAGTCCGAATTAATACCTAAAAACTCCCAGTTTTCCATTGCACCTTACAGATTGTCAGTTTACAAAAAAATAAATAGGTACCTACCTGCAGTGGCGCACACTCATTTTCTGCTAGGGGTATCGGTACACTTTTACAACAAACCCACCACCTATTAAACGTACCCAAACGATTTTTGTAATTAATTTTGTTGTTTGAATAACGTACATAACAGATTATTATCTTATAGTATATATCAACAAAATATTGGAATAATATTAGTCTACCACCCACCACCTATTATTATAGGGATGTCGACCGGCACCCCTGTACTCCTCCGCGTGCGCCACTGGTACCTACCTACAGAGTTTATTGCTAAAAAAAAAAAAAAACCAAAACAATTACCTATTATTAAAAATGTAATTAAATAACATATTATACACGTTTTTTATGTATACCGGTAGAATATCGAAGTTCTCGTAATATTTAGGTAGGTACAGTGTTTTATCGGACTGAATTCGGTCGTATGTGTAATTCCTTGTATGGGACTGAACTGTACAATTTCCCCTGTACCACAGAACAAATCTTGTACCTAAGAAAATAAGTAGGTATACCTGGTGTACCTAATAAATGGACATAACGTTAAATAGACCAATATGAATTGTATTACGTATAATATGAGTACAATACATTATAATAATATGATTTATATATTATATAATGACTATATGAGTAACTATAAATCGCGGTCTGTACTCGCGAATCGATCGGTCGGTTTTACGCGCATATCCCGAACGTAAAACCCGTCACGACGTTGCGTCGTCCCCGGAAAACAAGAAACTCGGGCTGCGTATCGATTACATAGTGCGGTTTGGAGGGGTTGGGGGGGGGGTACCGCTCTGTCCCGGAGCAATGTAAATAGCCGAGTGCGCTGTGAAAACGGGCCCTTGGACGATCGGCATACAATGTCATGATATTATTATATACTGTGTACGAGAAGAATCTTGCGAGTCCGATTCGTATACTTTTACAGGGTTGAGAAAAATAAGAACAAAATGTATAAATGAATAAGTAGGTAGTAATAGTGTAAAACCAGTTTTGTATTAAGCCCTTTGTAAATATTTTTGCACTTACATACCTATGTATAAATATTATTACACTTTCGCGGGACAGGGCCAAAAATAATACGAGGTAGGTATTTAATATTCCGTACTTTTAAAATGTAACCTGACCAATTTTTCAGAATTTGTTCTATTCTTTCTTGGTATTTTTTTCCTCTGTTCATTGTTATCTGCTCTATAATTTATTGTAGTATGTGCAGGCGTGCAGTTACAATGCAGCCAATAGCTATGAAAATTTAAAACGCATTTGAACTTTATAGTATTTATGGACGGAGTGGTCGACCGGGTTTAACCCCCATGGCAATAATCTTTCCATCAGAAATTTCCATTTGGGTTTAAATATATGTACCTACTCGAGTAAATAAAAATTTAAACGGACGCTGCGTAATTCCTTGATAAATAAATAAGGGGGGGGTACACTGTTAAACATGAAAAAAAATGAAGGGTATCTATTCATAGTAGTTATTAATTTAATAAGTAATAAATAATAATATACTCGGTGCCGGATCTAGAGAATTTGTCACCCGGGGCAAAAAAAAATTTTAATTAGCAAAAAAAAAAAAAGGTCATTCGTCAATTCCTATTAAAAATTTAAGTGATCAATGGGATCAAAAACGGGACGAAAAGTTTAAATATTTTTACATTTTGCGCCCCATCATAATGGCGCCCGGGGCAAGTGACCCGGTTCGCCCCCCTCTAGATCCGGCACTGAATATACTATATAATTATATTATACCCCTAAATTATAATATTACCATCGCAAGCGGCAAGTTTAGCAGTGTATTTTATAGTTTTTATACTCTTATTACCCATCATCCATCGGAGATGAACCATCCTATACTTGAGTTCATCATCCCAGCTCTCATACTAGGTACTCAAAGCCGCTCTTAGGGGGGGGGGGGCTTTCGGAGCCTACTCATTGAAGCCGGACCTCGCGTTCGAAAGAATAACTAGTAAATTTTGTTACAACGAAATCTTTTGTTGGAAATTTTAGGTATAGGTAATACACTCTCCAAATAGACGAATTTTCGTGAAAGAGAAGACATTATGTTTTTTATTTAATTCCACCGACCGACGTTCTACGTGTAGATATTTTCTTTTCCGTTTCTATCGTTGTCGTGCTTTAGATTTACGACCGTTTCAATATTAATGAAAGATTTCAACAATTAGCTCACCGTGGTATGCATATACAGTTAATTTTGATTTTTTATATGATATACACATAAGATTAATGTATATCCTTTATTTAATTATCCTTTTATTAATGTAAAAAACCAAAATTAATTATATGGTGAGCTATATAATTGTTGAACTCTTTCATTAATCGAAACAAAGTCAATATCAGTCGATGATACAGAATAGCAGAATTATTGTATGGACTTACAGATATTACTATAACATATACGAATAGTCAGGATATATAGATGGTATTGATTTGTTTAATGAGAAAAATATTTTGTTAAACAATAAATGAAAAAAAAATTCTTTAGAATGTCTGAATATTTTGAAAATTATACCTGCAATTAATTTCCCAATATTTCTATATAGCTTTAAGAATCTTAAATGTGTATTTATGTAAACTTTAATGCTTACAATACCGATAACTATACTGTTAGTGTCGAAAGACGTTTTTTGAAACTAAATTTTTTTTTAAATTATTAACGGACTACAAAGAAAATTAAAAGAAAGATCTATCAACCTCACAATTATATAATTTTTTTTTTTTTGCTTATTTACATTTTCAAGGAAATAATTCGTCATTTATGGTTCATAATATTTTGCCCCTGTCCTCGAAAATCTCAAGAGCAACCCTAGCACTATTATTATGTTTTGTAACATAGGTACCCACTATTATTTTGCGAAATGTACGATATGTACTATACAGATAATAAATTAGGTATATGATTTCGTCTGGATCAAACACTGATAAGTGATAACCCTTACAGGTCGATAAATCGATATCGCAAAATAATATAATATTTTGTACCTATATTTATTATACATTAGGTACCCGTGTTGAATAAAATATGTCTAATTTAATATGCGTTCAATAATATTCTACAATTGTACGGTTCATATTAGGTACATGGTATATGCATTTATAATTATGCAGTATGCGGTACCTATCTAGTAGGTATATATAGTTATATAGGTGTACCTATTAATATTGACTTGTATATAGTTGTATAATACAATTATATTATTATTGAATTATAGAATACACGCTAAAGACTAAAATAGAATATTATGTCCTCTAGTATTACTTGGCCTTTTCTTGCTTGGTTTTCTTCTCAGTCGATGGAATCGTCAAATAAAGCGTCTGAATAAATAAAATTAAGTAGTATTATAGACTATAGTTAATGCTGCAAGGGAAGAAATATTTTTGTAAATACTTTTTTTTTTACTTTATTAATACAACTACTTTTTCGAACTGTAGGTACTACCATATACTTACCATATATACCTATAATCTATATTTTTTTATTATAGTCTATATGCTATGTAGCTACATGAGATGATATAATTATTTTATTTATAATAATATATTATATTGTTGTGGAAATTCGGCGAATTATTGTATACTGATATTATTTACCTATATACAATGTACATGTATAGCCTATAAATATAATTAACAAAACAATATATTATAATCTTTAGTAGGCAATATAGAACAGCGGTTATCAAACCCATGGACCGTGGGCAGCGTGGTACAGGGTCGTAAACGTTGATCGAGAGTCAAAGACAAGAGGTTGGCAACTAGCGGTTCTTTAAGATATACATAAATATCGAGTCTATATTTCTGGTTAAATCAATAATGTCCCAAAATTGTATTAAATGTAGTTTTATAAACTAAAATTGAAGGTGAAGTCTAATGGATTAGAAATCCCTTTGAAGAAGATTACCTAAAAAATTAGAAATATCATCAAGTGAAGAGGACTACTCGTTGATTGAACTATCATATGACCAAACTCTAAAATCGTTTTTTAAAACCACGCTACTATTGGTCCCTTTCTGGATTAATGTTCGGAAAGACTATCCAGCAACTGTCAAAATTGCATCGAGACACTTCATAGGGTTTCGACCATCTATGTAAACGAGCCTTTACTTACATCTTTATTTTTTTTGAAAAATAAATACAGGAATACATTTATTGTTGAGTGATATGAGGCTAAAACTATCCGGTTTTAATCCAGATATTTACTATCTTGTGGGGGATAAATCAAAGGGGACAGTCAAAAATCCTATTGAGTTTTTTTTAACTTTACCGTGGTTAAAGTGGACTTGATTTTTAGTTTTCTTATAGTTATGACAGCTAAGTGAATAGGTACAACAAAGTTCTTTTCTCTATATTTTCTTTAATAACTTTTTAATTCTTCTTGTACAGTATGTTTTCCTAATTACAAACACATAATATGTGCACATTATATTATATATATATACAGTGGCGTGGTGAAGGCGTTTTTAAGGTTTCATAGCCTCTTGGTTTTTTTATAGTTACATCTTGAACTTCAAATTATAACAAAACAATTATTTTCCTTACAATAGTCATCGTACAGACTATTTTGGGTGGAGGGTGCCTCAAAATGTGTTTGGCCTCATAGATGAAAAAAGTTCATCACGCCACAGTATATATAGGTATAATCGTTATATGTATATTGGTGTTTATATTTTTTGCATTTTTTTTTTTATATATTATCTAGTTAGGGAGTCTTAAAGGTTTGTTTTCAAAATTGGTTGTCCATACAACTAAAAAGGTTGGGAACCGCTGATATAGTATATAGATACCTACATTCCACAACCATATTCATTAAAAAACATGATCAATATTTAATCAATGATTAAAAAACTAAATTAATTTTCTTTGTTTAATTTGTTGTTATCTAAATACAATATATAGTTTCTACCTTCCGTTTTATTATAGTTCCTATAATATAGACTAACCATTCTAATAATATTCTTCAAATAATTAAAATTATATATTCGTGAGTCATATGATTCATCAATCAAACTCATCTATTATGGACTATGGTATTATAATACCGTGTATTTCACTGTGTTTGTACATATTTTGATTGTATATATTATAATATAATTGCATGTAATTTATTTCATAGCTAAAGATTTGTATACTTTTTGAAATGCATATTATTTATTACCTATACCTACATATAGGTATTAGTATATAATTTTGTAATAAATGGTAATATATTGTAGAAAACACAAAAATGACTTGTTAATATATTATAATTTAATCTTTGATGTAGCCTGTAATTACCTAATATAATAAATAATATAAATTACAATATATTTATATCTATATCTGAGTACGAGCGTTAAAATCTGTTTGTTATATTTTTATATAATAGGTATATAGTCATACACACACATACATGTATTTAAATGTGAACACGACTATACTGCCATGTCAAACTCAACTAAACAATTTGTTAACTTTATTTATCAAATAACTTTTTATCTTGAATTTTTGTTATCATTAAAATTATCATACACATTAAAAATAAAATATAAATTAAATCACTTACAAAAAATCACATATATAAAAAAAATTTTAAACTTTAATTAACAATTCCGTAATGAATTTCTACAGAACATTGATTTACATAATTAAGTTAAAATAATATATTGATAGGTAGGTATTATCAATATAGTGTCATATTTTATCAATAATTATTTAATAAATCATGAAACAATAACAAATTTATCATAAAGCTTACTTATCCAATGGATACTAATTCACAACCGTAAACCACATAATAATTTGTAGAAGATTATGTTATATAGACTATATAGGCAGTGCTCGAATTGGAAAAATAAAAGAAGGGGTGCTCTCGGGCTTTCAAATTTCAATAAATGAGCGGTCTCTCAAACTATGTAACTCGTATACTATAAAAAATAATTAGCACAAGGATCCTATTATACTCTTGCATAATATTATAAAATAGTGGAGGAGCTCCGTTCCCCTGCGCACTCTCCCCCCCAATTCGTTCACTGTATATAAGTATATATAGTTAACATTATCCATAAGATAGTAATCCAATACTTTATTATTATTATTTTATTTTATTTCAATAATAAACGCCTTGATGGGCATGGAGTACAGACATAAATAAGATATACCTATACATTAATTAATAATAAGTAGATATACATAATACATAATAATTAATGAAACACTGTTATTAAAGAACTTATTTTAGATACAACTTATATGAATCAACCAAACAAATCATAATAATAACTAATACTTTTTCAAAGAGAATGAAAAAAAAAAATCAATATTTTTAATTTTGTTACCTTTATCGGTTTACCGGTGCGAAAAGACAATAATTGCGTTTGTTTATGTAGGAACATAAAATGGAAGAGGTGATCTTAACGTAAAATTTCGAACAAGATATTAATGATAATATTTTGGGACAATCAATTTTGGAATTTAACAAATTATATATCCAGCATAAACCATTAAATTTCTTTGGGAATTCAAAGTTTCTATATTAAACTCTATATGGGTCTATAATGATTTCAATGTTGGGTCAACTTTGTTTATTTTATATGCTAACATATGTAAAAATCGATTTTGGAGTCGTTCTAATTTTATTATAAGATAATCTTGATGTGGGCTCTAACCAATAGATACATATATTCTAAGATTAAGTATGAGTGAAAAATAAAAAAACACAAGCATAGTAGGTCGTGTCGTCGTGAAACTCCCAACAGTTACCTAGGGCTTAAAAATCCGAAAACCCGTAAAGCTTATTATAGATTACATATGTTCAGTAAATATGAGATCACTAGAAAAAATAATACCTAAATCTTTTACTTTAGTTATAATAAAATTTTTAATTAGGTATTCAAATGATATTGTGATTTAAAATTTTGTTTATTTCTTGTAAATGTAATTTGAAAGCATTTATCCGTATTTAAGTTAAGACCATTATTTACACACCATAAATTGAATTGATCAAGATCATATTATAATTTATTGCAGTCTTCTATGAAATAAAATGAAATTCTAATGTAATTGGCATAAAAAGTTTTAAATCGTTCGCAAATAATGCAAATTTACAATAATGAATATGATTTATATCATTTATAAAGAGGATAAATAACAAAGGCGATAGATGACCACCTTGATGCACACCAGAGGATACATTTATACATTTTGAAATTGAGTTTCCTATTTTGACTTGTTGAGTTTGATCAGATAGATACCTACAATTTAAACCATGAAAGGATTGGGTCACTTACTCCAATAATACCAAGTTTATTAACTAAAATATCAATATTTATTGTATCAAATGCCTTTTTTTTTTTGTGTATGTATAGATATCGATTTGAACACCATTATTTATTGATTGAATTAAATATTAAAGAAGTAAATCATCAAATTAGTTAACGTGGATTTTGATTTTCGGAAACCATGTTGATTGTTGGATAAAACACTATAGGTACATTTTTGGTTCAAGAAGTTTTTCGAATAATTTTCGTATGATACTTAAACAGGATATGGTTGGTAATTATTTACTAGAGACAGAGAGCGATTATCAGATTTAAAAATTGGACAAATAAAACTAATTTTCCAAATATCAGAAAAAACTCCTAAGGATAAAAATAAATTGAATAAATAATGACTTGGGTGGGATAGTGTATAACAATAATTGCGGTAGATTATTTCTGGAATTTGATCAGGACCTACTTTCGTTTTAAACGATAACTTATTTAGGGAATTAAAATTGTACTAAAAAATATAGAAAAGATGTAAGAAAAAAAATCTATTATATTTTTATTAAGAGATGAATTATGCAAATTATATACAGGGGAGACTTGTCTAGAAATATAAACAGAACCAAAATATGATATAAAATGGAGAACTTTCCATAAAAGCCCGGTCCAGTCAGACCTGAGTATTTATCATAAAGCCTCCGCGCCCTCCTGTCCGAACAAAGAAAACGCAAACATTTCTTAATTTAACCCAAAAATGTTTCATTTGAAAAATCCGGTTTAGCTCGGGTGATCATTGTAAAATATCAAACTAGTTTATTTTGAGTTAAATTCGAAAATGTACTTTTATTATCATCAATGGGATTGTGCGAGTATTCGATTAAATTACCGAAGAATTCTTTAGGAACATAGGTTCCTATTTAGTATTTTAGTTATTTCTGAATATTTTCAGTTATTTTTTGTTTAAAATAAAGCTTGGCTTAAATTAAATCGAAACAATCTTGTCTACCAATCCTTCCAATTCTTCCATCAATACTTGCTGTCTATTCCGAAATAATCTTTTAAAATGGGTAAATAAGCAAAAAAAAAAAGAGGTCATCAACTAGCGACGACGATTTTATAAATGAGAAAAGACTGACATTTTTATGCCTGTGTAAATTTTTCGACCAAATTTGCGAGATTTGCCGACTAACGCCTCTGAGCATAGAACAGTATTGATAGTGTAAATAGTGTTTATTATGGTATACAATGATTGATAACATCGCATCCGAAAACATGGAGACTGATTTTATGATATTGGCTTAGTGTCCAGCTTCTGATTGATATTAATTGTATCGACAGTGGATCGCCTACTTTAGATAAATACGTGGTGTTATCCCCCATCGTGCATACCCGAGGTATACCTACTATTCTTCATATTATCCTAGTTTTGGGCTATGTCACTGATGCACATTACACATTCGATATAATATATTATGGCCGTAATGGCGAAAATATTAGTCAAATATAGATTCATCCCATTGGCGTGTTATAGGCATTTCTAGATTCTGGAAATGGAATCCTACCTTATAGTTTCTAATAGGTATTGTTATCGGTTTTTAACTTTATTCGTGTGTATGAGTACCTAAAGCCTCGTCCACACTAGAGCACGCATAGGCTGAGCATGCATGCTCATGCCTTGCGTCGCACAACTTTTTCTAGTGTGGACGCTATGTCGAGCACGCACAGACGCTCACGACGCACCGCTCAGTGTGGACGTCAAATTGGCATTTGACATACGCGCGCGAGCACATGTTTACAGT